>CM065383.1:38567500-38582500 GCA_033060915.1 Euryodendron excelsum | reverse complement strand
GAACTAGCCAAATCTGGATTTTTTTGCTTTATTTTAGGTCAAACATGTGGATAATCTCACAACTAATACAAATCTTGGTGCTTTCCATTCAAAAAATTTGCAGTCTTTGGCCAAGACATAAGGAATCAAGGATATATTGTAAAATGCCTTTGAAACCTATTAACTATGAAAAAACCATAAAATTCTAATGTAAGTTTTGGAGGGGAGAGTAAATGAGTTCCATGCATGAACCATGAGACCTTCTGTAATACAATGTACCCCATGAAACACCAAAGCCATGTGAAGGAGACAGGAGGGGAAATGAGATTTGTAGCCCCTAGTTTTCCATCATAGCCAGTGCAAACTATAGTTTGATTAGTATTGGGTTGCTCAAGTTGAAATTAGTTTATGGCGCTAACTTTATAGTTCAAGTAGTATAAGCATGCTTTGGCAATTCTATTATCGAGAGATTAACCTACCTTCTCATCTTGTTGGAACACACACAAAAGTTGGAGGGCTTAAAGAAACAAAGTGAGAAGATAACATTAAAAATTGAAGTAAAGTTCGAGAAGCCAAATGATAATTCTTTTAAAAATACTGTGGCAACTTTGAAGGTGTTTTTGCAAAATTTTGGTTAAAGTGGTAATGTGTGTCGAAAATAAAACTACAAAAGTTGCTTCATATTATTATTAGATAAATGACAAGAATCATTTGGTGGAGGACCATGTTTGTTTAAGTATAACAAAAATATTATTTCTTTTGACCTTGAAATTTAGTTTGACAAAACCTAAACGACGAATTTGTGATTAAAAAGAATTTAATTGCAACCCCAATCGTCCTAATCACACACGGTGTTGAGTGTGGGTCCACAATCCCACTTACCACAACTACACAATATTTTTCAACTTATCATCAAAATCTAATAAAACTGACCATTACTCAGACGTAACTACATAAATAATTGATCTTAAAATTATGCTCGAGCTGGGTTTGTTTAGCTAGTGAAAAAACTTAATTCAATAAGCTTTTAATACAATCAACTACAAATTATATATTAAACCAAAACTTGATTTACTTATAAAGTAGAAGATTTAGATGGCTAGCATTCTTGGGTGGTAGTGATCAGCAAATACTAAAAGGAGTTGTCAACAATATTCTTAAAGATACTAAATGCATATGTATACATACTGTGGGTTAAAAGCAATTTAAGGACCAAATCATGTGCATGATGAAAAAACTTGCATAGGAGAGAGAGAGAGAGAGAGAGAGAGAGAGAGAGAGATTCTTTTTCTGGTAGGCTGATGTAATAATTTGGGTGGACATCATTTGCGAAAAGTCTAGAAGAGAAACACATGTTGGAAAGGAAGGTGCACCAGCATCGGCCAAAGGCAGGTCAAGTACTATGGCCCCCTTCCTTTCCTTACCTTTAGTTCCTAGTTAAAGTCCATTCCCAAATATTCCTTTTGAAATCTTTAAATCTTTATGCTTTGACATGGACTGAAGCCAGTACTGGCATTTGTGCCTTCTGTATATCAAGATAAACATCAAGGTTACTTGTACCGACCTTTGATATGGACCGGCCTGTTTGATAAAGTTTTTCAGTCTAATTTTTTTTTTTTTTTTAGTGTTATAAGTAAAAAAATTAATTTTTTTTCTTTTTTGTATTTTAATTTTATTTTTTTTTGCTTATCTTTAGTTTAAAAAAGTAAAAAAGTAAAATTTTTTTTTAATTTTTTTACATATAAGCTAAAAAAAACAAAAAAAAAAAAAAAAAAAAAAACTAAAAAAAAAGTTGTACCATACAAGTTACCTAACATTCAAGCAAGAAAAGCAAATAAACAACTGAGCATGGCCATAGAATTTCATAGTAGGGGGAGTATTTGGACATGCCCTAGAATTTTAAGATAAGCATTCAAAAAAGGTAATTGGGAATGTCATCATAACCACTACTTTACAATTAACATGTGATAGTATATCAAAGTATTTCTGTATTTCCTGACCACCGTGCACCCGAGTTAGAAACTTCATCAGGTAATTTCATTTCTGCTCCGTAGTAGTAGTAATATTAAAAATAATTAATGACAAGGCACCGTTTACATATTAATAAACTATAAGAATCTGGCACAACACCTATTTACATACGCACTATTTCATGAACATCCTCCATGATCCACTCCGTTCCCAATCCAAATCAACCGTCAAGAAAGCCGAAGGCTGAGTTCTCATTAAATGACTTGTTCTACTCGATTTACGGGGTGAGAGGTAGTAAAGGATGAGGTGGGTAGTGTGTTTTTATGGTTTTTTCTGATAGCTCATCAGTAATGCTAAGGTAGTGTATTGTCTCGGTGTGGATCTTGTGTCTAAAGCTCTGTCTTTGATCAAAGTCCTATCCCTTGATGTAATTTATTTTGGTATCAATATACATGTTCCTTTTGCTGTTGTCAAAAACAAAAAAAGAAAAAAGCTACCTTAATAGAAATACTACAGCTAGCTCCCATTTCGCTTCTTCAATTTAGTGACATCCAACACAGGAATAAACTTTTCCCTGGCAGTAATGGCCTCTACGTATGCTGATAGACGCTTTGTGATTCGTATGAAAATGAATCTTCCATTAGTTTAAAAGGTTATATGGTATAAAATGGTAATTAAAATTTGTGTTTGATACTGATATTTAACATATTTAATATCAACCCCATTTCCACAAGAGAAACTTTCTTGGAACAAAGTGATGTTGAGTATAAACTCTTTTTTTGTTACCTTGGTTTTTATGTTCCGATCCTTTCAAGTTTACAGTATATGATTATTTAAAAAAATTGCGGCAATATTCTCGACGTGACACGGTATTTTGAGCTAAAACTGATAGCAAGACCCGACTATTGTTTTCCTCAAGTTCCCCTTTCAGCTTCATAGCAAATAACTAATAAGTTCGACTTTTAAATTATCAGTACATATAATTGCAAGGAATTTTTTCTTCCCAAGAAATCTACTTTCATAATTCAATAACACCACCTTAGATTTCACTTCTGGCCTTGTTCTGAATTTTAATTATGAGAATGGATATGCTCCTGACAATTTCTACTCAAAAACTCATTCACCAGCCCTCTCCATAACAAAATTGGTTAATCCTATGCTTTAAAAGACGCAACTCTAAATTTTAAGACAAAAATTAAATTTATAAAATTCAGTTGTTTCATATTTATAACAAAATATTCAATTTATTTTTAAATTTATAATAGGGTAACGGGAGTTCAGGGGACAAAGGCCATAAAAGCTAGATAATTTTAATTAAACATACTATTATCTTTTCCAAAAATAAGAAAGTAGTAAAATAAAATAAAATATTTCATTGTTTCAGTAAATTTCTCTGGCTTTTTAGAGAGGAAAACATGGAAGTTTCGTGTTGCCACCTCGCGCCCGCTGGGTTTTCCCACTACGAAATAAAGAAAACAAAAAAAAACTGAACGTGGGACCATTTAGAAACGAATCCGTACCACGTAATGAAAAGATAGAATTTGCAAAAACTACACAAAATTTTGACACACGTACACTACTTTATTAAACAACAAAAAAAAAAAAAAAAAAAGAAAATGAAAAATCTAAACCTCTTCATCAGCTTAGTTCATAGCTTATATATATACCCATCTCTATAGTTGCCAATAGGTACCAACAAAAGTCCAAATACAATTCCACACTCTTATCACTATACACAGTCCTGGCTTCTTGCTTCTTCCAGTTGAAGTTCTTATATACAGTATCATATACATGATAATACATCTATAAAATCATATACATATATATATACAAGAAGATGAAGGTGAAGAAGGGATGCCTTGCAGTCCATGTTGGATTAGAGGAGGAAGATGGTGGTTTTAAACGCTTCATCATCCCCATATCGTACCTTTACAACCCTCTCTTCCAGCCTGTACTAGATAAAGCTCATGAGGCTTATGGGTACCATACCAGTGGTCCCCTTAGGCTGCCATGTTCAGTTGATGATTTTCTTCATCTTCGATGGCAGATAGAAAAGGAGACGAATCACCACCAGGACGACCACCACCACCACCATCACCTTCCTATTACTTTTTCCTTTCATTCTTGTTGAAGATCAGATACGAAGGTGTAGATTTCGTTTAGTATTCTTTTTTCTTTCCTTTTCTTCCCTTTGTTTCTTGTAGATTTTGGTTGGCAGAGGGGGCCATTTAGTTATTGTGTTCATGCTGTCCTCTCTGTCATTTTCTTAGATTTTATTTGTATACTGTTACGTAATGTTAAAGCAAAGAAAGAATAGATGATAGTCAGAGACTATTACGGTCAGCGTTCTTTCCCTATATAATGATGCATGACATGTATGACTGCTATTTTAATGAAATTGATAAAATCTTATGTTATCTCTCGGTGCGTGTTTCCTCCACTTAGTTCCTTCCAACCTTCTCAAGGGTTGTTTGGGTTTGAATTCTTTATGTTACCAAACAAAAAAAAAATATAGAAGAAGAAGAGAGAGAACACCGATGGCACCGACTAATATATTAAGGTGGTGTTAGATGTTTGGAAAAAAGCAAAGGAGAGGAAAAGGAACCTTAGATTAAAAAATTTTCTAAGAGATTGTAATAAATACAAATGGAAAAACAATATCAAAAAGTAAATTTTTTTTTCATTTTTTTGGTCACATTTACTTTTCCTCATTTTCTTTGGCAATCAGATAAGAAATTAATTTCTTTTGTATTTTCTTTCGTAGGTAGAAATTTTAGTGTTAGGCAACATTTTTTTTTTTTTTTCTGTTGGGTGGACTTCTTGTCAAAGCTCTTGCTTTTGTAAGATTCATTCATTAAGAATTCTTTAAGCATGTATATTTCAATTTACAAAAAAAAACAAAATTGTAGTCCTAACACTAGGGTTACCTTTTTAGTTTTATACTGCTGTTATTGTACATTTGTGCGAAAAGATATAGTGCTTTTGTATTTTGTATTTTGTATTTTTTTTTTGTTTTTTTGGCTCCACAACATGTGGTGCTACTGCATGTGTGCAGGGAATGATTAAAGTGATGCTGGGTGTGAGCCAGCGCAGAAGA
Organism: Euryodendron excelsum; assembly: GCA_033060915.1. Classification (NCBI taxonomy): domain Eukaryota; kingdom Viridiplantae; phylum Streptophyta; class Magnoliopsida; order Ericales; family Pentaphylacaceae; genus Euryodendron; species Euryodendron excelsum. The sequence goes on along the minus strand of CM065383.1, from coordinate 38,577,453 downwards.
TTAGAAAATTTAATGGGGGAGTGCTGTGGCCATTTTTGTCTGTATAATTGGAGAATCACTACTTTTGCCAACACTAAGAACTATTTATACATTATCTTCAGCTTGCCCTATTCAATTTCAATTTTTTTGTGGTCTACCTTTCAACAAAATAAGACAAATGCTTCGGATGCGCAAGGAATAATTGATTTTTCTACATGGAAATCACTTACATAAAAAATAAATGTTTGAGCTCTTTCCATAGAGAGGGGACAAATTTAAGTCTTTTAACTTTGAATAGTGTTTATTTATTCAAATTTTCTTTTTCCTTTTATCTAACGGCGATAAGCTACACAATTGGCTTAGTTTTCGAATTGGCAAATTGGGAGTATATCTCTGTCAAATTCTTAAATTCAAATATTGGTCAAATTCTCAAATTCTAGTTTGGATGTATGTGTATTGTTATTGATTACAACACAGAATAATACTTCTTTTGTACAAGAATTTTGTAATTAAGTAAAGAAATTACTACAGTAATTGTTTTTATTTATTTTAAATACTACAAATTTTGATAATTTTTGAAAAATTGAAGCACACAAAAATTAAAAATGGGTTAATAGTTATATCTATAAATGTCTATATGTTTATATACAGTTTAATATGTATGTGTGTGGGTGCTTTGGAGATGTGATCACTCTTGAGATATTTTCATAAATGACACTTTCCCGTGCCGACTCTCCTATGGCAAATTGGTTATTTAGCCATAGATATCCCCTTCTAGAAAAACACCACAATCCAAATATGTTGCGCCCCAGTTTTTACCGCCAAGCCTGTCTTGGCTTGAGAAAAGTCCCGGTGCTCTCTTTGTTAGAACCTACCCTCCTAAAAAGACAAGTGTGATGGAGGTTTGATTTGATTAAGGACTTTTTGGAAGAGTTTGAAGTCGCCACCTAATATAGTTAAAAATGTATTAGATCACCTAAAAGCTAAGTGTAATCCGAAGACTAAACTTAGATTTTTTGAAAACGTTTTGAAAATGCCTTCTTAAGAACGTTTTTGGAAAACAGATTTTTTAGCAACCTTTGAAAAATTTTAAAGCCCGTTTGAAATGTGACTTCGGTTTTGGTCTTTTAAACAGAAATCTATGGTCCGGAGGTTAGTTACGTATAGGGAGTATATCAGAAGATCATCACCTACTTGCCCTCTAGGTACCTATCGGCTACTAAATAAACACTTTATATCCATTTATTGAAATTTTGTAAATGGGATTTGGTTATCACTTTTTGAATGAATGATGCATGATGCACATTTAGGAAGGACTTTTGAAAGATTTAGAAGTAGTTTTGAAATTTGATTTTTGAAAGATAGTTTTGAAAGAATGAGCATTTTGAAATGAACATTTGACTTGAAATAAGGGATATGACCGCACCTATAAAGGTTGCTTATATATCTCATTTGCCAAGAATTTGGTCATTCATAGTTCATGCAAGAACATGATTGAAAAGTAAACTTAAGAGAGTCTTGGACAGTTTTTGAAACTTGGATTCAAAAAAGTTTTGAGTTGGACTTAGACTTGGACAGTTTTTGAAATGCCTTTGAAATAGAATTTGGAGTGTTATTAAAAGCAACTCAAGAGAGTTTTAGAATCTTTTTGGAATCAACTCACGAGAATTTTGAAATGTTTTTAAAAGCAACTCAAGGGAGTTTTGGAATATTTTTGAAAGAAACTCAAGGAAGTTTTGGAATATTTTTGAAGTAACTCAAGGGAGTTTTGGAGTATTTTCCTATAGTAACTCAAGGGAGTTTTGGAGTATTTTTTTAAAATTTGATTAAAAGATTTTGAAAATAAGATTTAGACTTTTGGAGAAGGGTGAAAGCTCTTATTAACTTATCTTTGAAAAAATTTTGTATATCTTATTAAAGGTATGTTGAATATCTCATCACCTTCAAGAGATTAACTATTGAAAAACTAAACTCCCTTGAAGCTATGAATTTTTAAAGATTTTTAGAAAAAAGAGGCTATAAACTTCTTTCAGGGTTTTGAAAACTTTGGGGTTATAGAACTCTACTTGGTATCTCACTTTTCTTAGGAACCCATAATCACTGAATGATTCAAATTATATTGAAGATGTGACTTTTGAAAATCATTTTTGCAAAAGGTTTTAGAAGCTCACTACTATGAACTTTTAGTTTAAAAGAGGATTGGAATTAGAGACTTGAAGCTCACTAACCTTGGTAAGGATAACTAGGCTTAGGATAACTTAGAGTTAACTAACTTGAATTAGGTTAACCTAAGGTTAGGATGACCTAGGGTTTACTAACTAAGGTTAGCTTAACCTAGGGTAGGACAACTAGGGTTAGGTTGACTTAGGGTTAACTAACTTGGGTTAGGTTAACCTAGGGCTTGGAGGTGTCCTATGGTTAGCCAATGAGGGTTGGGTTAACCTAGGATTTTGGAAAGTGTGAGCACCTCATTTTTGCCTGCTTGGCAATCTCTAGCTTAACCGGACTCGCATTAAAACTGACACAGGTACATTCAAGCCCAAACCGACTTTCCAAAATCAATCCAGTCAATCAATCGCTTCGTGGGCCCGCCAAGCTCAATAAAAGCAAAAAGACTAAAATACCTTTAGAGTATCATTTGGTCCAATTCCAATTGGCATGTCTTCTTAAATACGGTAAGTCCCTATTTCAACCTTAATTCAAGTCCAAGTCATTCAAACTCAATCTGGCCCATCTTTCGAGAAAGTTGATTCCTCAAACGGTAAATCCATCTAGCATAACACGTTTACCGAGAAAACTCTTCGGAACAGTATGTCCCTTCAAACCTGTAGACCAGGATAGAACCCAAGTCTTCGAGATGATAGAGCATTTTACTTCTGGTGCCTACTAGCCTGCCATTGTAGAATATTCGTTATCCGGCACATCGAACGGGAAAGTACTTAATGCCCTGAAACGATAAGACCATTAAGTTGCTTCCTAAGATCATGCAGTTTTTAGAATAAATGCACACTATCAGAGTGAAGGAAACACTCACAAATAAGGCAACCGTTAGAGTGGTGAAAACACTTGCAAACAGGTCGACATTAAGAATTGCAAACAAAACCCTTATGTCATGGGACCGAACACGCATTTTGGCCGTGACACGTTTACCGAATGACGGGATACCTTTAGAAACCAACTTGTTACACACTGTTAAAATGACAGAAATACTTAAAACTTGGGTCAACACCAGTGCCTGCTAGCCCATTCCGGTAAAAAAATGACCAAACTGCCCCTTGGGCCCTTCTGACATACTTCTTGAGAAAGTAGCTAAGTCCTCAGAATAGTAAGTCCACCTTTTCAAGATCGTCCCAAAGACAATCCAGCATATTCAAGTGCCTTCCACTTGGTTCCAGATCAATTCCAAGACCACCCGATCAAAATGACCATTTTGCCCCTAGGCATCCAATAGCTTTCGGGAATCACACCAGCTCCGGGTGTCAAACCAGTAACCTTTTAAGGCTGCTTCTAATAGTATTCCTAACCTTCCAATGCCGTTTTGAATCATTCCAAGTCTATTTCAGTAAAGCCCGGTGCAAAATGACTATTTTGCCCCTAATGGGCCGGTCACATTTTTTAACCACACCGGCTCTGGGTATCAAACCAGAAATCGCTTAGAACACTCTCAATAGTGTTTCAACATTCAAGCCTTCTCACCAGTCACTCCGGGTCCATTCTGGTGTTTTCTCAGTCCAATTGACCATTTTACCTCTGGTAGGCCGGTCACCCATTTTAAGTATTCCGACACTGGTTCTCAAGTCATTTACCTTTGAGATACTCTCGTAGAGGTTCCCGTCCATCCCTGGCCTTTTGGATCATTCCCAAACTTTCTGAAGTCACTTCTAGTATAGCCAAGCCAAAAATCGCATCGTAATCACTAAGACAAACGCCCAAATCTTTTGCCTAGCGTCCAAAGGTTAAAAGATACATTTCTTGCCGCCTTAAAACTTGCCTAACTAGCTGGCACCACTAGTAGTGGCGCCAAGCTTAAAAAAGCACTAGCACCATTACAACAGGCACTAGTTCCTATTTCAATTGCCTATAAATACATACCCTCCCCTTGCATAAAAAGGGCCTGTAAACTCAGTCCAAAACTGCTGCCTCTCTGAAAATAGAGCTAGAATTCCCTCAAAACTCTAATTCTCTCAAACCTCCCTAAATCCTAGCCTCCATAAACTCAAACCCAAGCCCCTATACATCATATACACTCAAATACAAACCTCCAAACATCCATTGAAGACCAATTACTGTATCTTCAAAGATCTCAAAGTTCAAGTCAAATAAAGCAAATAAAGTAATCAAAGCAAAAGGAAAACAAGGTAGGCTTTTGATTTAGATTATGTAATTCCCCATTCTCTCTTTTTTCTCCTAGCCCACTTGGGTTATCTTCAATTTTAATTCCCATCTTCTACCTCCTCTTTTTTCATACTTAAAACAAGGGACTCCCCTATTCATGCCTAGGAAGGATTGTTGAAGGTCACCGTGCTGGGGGTTTTCTTCAAATTCGACCTAAAACGGAATAGCTTTGACTCTCTTGATTATGTGGTGAATCCGAACCTTGTATGTTCATGCCCTTATTGCATTGTGGTTATCATGTTTATGCATTGTATTTAAAACTGTGTTCAAAGTTGTTTTCAAACTTACATCAAAGTTATCTTTCAAAACTTGCATTCAAAATCTCCTTCCTTCAAACTAGTTTTTAAAATCACACTCTTAGGATGATTCTAGTCATTCTGTGGTGAGGATTGTTTTTTAAAAGTGTTATATTCAATGTGATAATTAAGGTCCAAATCTTGGGTTCAAAACCTAAATTGTTTTTATCCAAATCACAATCCTAAAATGATTCTAGTCATTCCATAGTTATGGTTGTTTTAAGAAAGTATTACATTCAATGTGATCATTATGGTCCATATTTCAAACTCTAGTTGTTGTCAAAATCACAACCATAGAATGGTTCTAATCTTTTCATGGTTAGAATCGTTTTAGGAAAGTGAAATATTCAAGAGACTTGCAAAAGTTTATATTCAAACCTCTTTTCAAATTATTTTGCAAATCTACTTCTTAAAAAACTCTTTTCAAATATCTAATTTTTAAAAACTCTTTGTCTTGGAGTCCAAGTCAAAACCCTAAAATTCATGATTAGAAAACATTAGTTCCTTTTTTAAACTCATGACTTTGTAGTTGCGATAAATCATCGAATTCTAAACCTTCTCTTTCTACATAAAATTATAAATTTTCAAATCATAGATTTTCAAAACTCAACCTTTCCAATTTCATGTCACATCAAATCTTTCAATTTTAGAAACAAAATCAAATCATCTATTTTTGAAAATAAAATCCAATCTTCAACTTAACTTTTAAATCTTTCTTAATTTCAAACTGTCAAATCTTTCTAAATTCAAATCTTTCCAAATTTGAACATTTTCAAAATCAACTCCTTTCCTTAAAGGAAACTTTTCTAAAATAGAGACTTTTCTAATTCAAAAGTTTTTAAAATCCAATATTTCCAAACTCTAACTTTCTAAATTCTTTCAAATCAAATTTTCAAATAAAATCTTTTCTAATCCTTTGAAAGCAAACATTTCTAAATTAAATCAAATCTTTTCCAAACTTTTCAAAATCAAAACTTTCCTAATTTGAAAATTTTCTAAAATCAATCTTTGTATTTCAATTGCATGCTTCAAACCTTAGGTTATCAAAGTCCTAAGATGTCTCAACCCTAGTTCAACCCTAACCCTAAGTTAGGAAGCTTGAACTCTTTTCTAAAACTCAAGTCCGAATTAAGATGGTTTTCAAACCCCAATTCAAGTCAAGATGATTTCAAAGTTCAATTCAAGCTTTTCAAATCAAAGTCAATTTCAAATTAAAGTTCAATTTCAAATCTTCAAATCAAGGTTCAAATCAAGTATTTTCAAGTCAAACTTTTTAAAGGCCTCGAAGTTTCTTTTTAAATCAAATAAGACCTTAAAGTATCTATTTTCAATTGGACCCCGAGTTCGAACTACAACTGACCTGATTCCCAACAAAGGGATACGTAGGCAACCCTCTTGGGTGCGGTTACAAGCTTTTTCAAATTTTCAATTCCACAACCTTTTTAAAAGTTTTCAATTTCTACAACCTTTTTCAAACTTCAAATCCCCTCTTCAAATCTATTTTCAAAATCATATTCTTCTCTTGCACTTGCATATCATACAGCAAATCAAACCTCTTTTGAAAATTCTTAAAATGGATATAATTAGACATTGGACAATCGAAGATTCTAAATGACTGAACCTAAGGTGATACGACATGTAGGTACCACAAGGGCGGGATAGGGTGATAACCTTGGGCATCTTCCATATACGTAACTAACCTCCGAACCTAGAATCACTATTTTCAAAGACAAAAAATAGAGTTATTTTTCAAAAGGGCTTAAATCTTTTCAAAGGCTACCAAACAACTTGTTTTCTTCAAAAACTCACTCTTGAGGAAGTTTTCTAAAACCTTTTTAAAAATTCTAAGTTTAATCTTCGGATTGCACTTAGTTTTAAGTGAACTAACTCACCTTAACAAAGTTAAGTGGCGACTCTAAACTTTTTTCAAAAGCCTTTATTCAAATCAATTTCCAATTCAAACTTAGTCGTACTCGTTCTTCTAGGAGGAAGAGTCATAGTAATAGAATACCATATTTTTCTCACTTGTATTTTTTCGAGTGCGAAAAATCGGGGTATGACAAAAAGGTGGTTTTAAACTAGTGGTTTTAGAATAGTGGTTTTGAACTAGGGTTTGGTCCTAGTGGTTTCAGAATGGTGGTTTCGAACTAGGGTTTGGTTTTAGTAGTTTTGGAAGGCTTGAAAAAGTGGTTTTATGCGTGAAACTTGACAAGGTATTTTGAAAACTATGATTTCCTGTAAAAATATATCATTTTATGTGAGAAACCTTATCATTTTTTATGAAAAACTTGAAGAAGTATTTAGAAAAGTATCATTTTATGTAAGACATTTTAAAAAACAACTCAAGAGTTGTGAGTTTTTTAAAAACATTTTATCAAAACCACTCAAATAAGTGTAGGGTTCATATGGTTGATATTTGGAAACCACTGAAGAGAAGGTTTCATTGGGACCATTCCAACCCTAACTTAAGAGAGTCAAACTTTGAAAATCAATATAAACTAGGTAGTTTTGAAAACTATTTTGATTGAAAACTAAAGAGAATGAACTTTTGAAAGCTATTTTTTGGAAGGGGTGTTTTAGAAAACCACTTTTAAGGCATTGAAAACCTCTCTAGTGAGCAAATGTTCCTATGGTTGTTTTTGTGGAAACCACTCAAGAGAGGGCTTTCATAAAAGCATTCCAACCTCCAACCTCAAAAGTCAAGAGAGCAAAAACATTGAAAACCTCTCCAAAGGAGGGTTGTTTTGAAAATTTTGGAAATCATTAAAATCTCTTTTAGAGATGGTGGTTTTCGAAAACCATTTTACGCAAACTTAAGAGGGAAAAACTTGGAAAACCCTTTAGAGGTTGGTTTGAAAACTATTTTTATGCAAAACTCAAGAGAGCCATATGAATGCAAGGTAGAGATTAGATTTTTGGAAAACATCCTAAGGCTTGGAAATCTAGGGCTTTTCACTTAAACTTCAAGAAACTCCAATTTAAAGAACTTTAGAAGCACTTTTTGAAAATTATTTTAGCATGAACTTTAGAAACCTTTGAAGATGAAATCACTGGTGACTTGAAAAGGGTTTTTAAACAAACAAATTTAACCATTACAAGAGTAGCATAAACATTATAATAACTAAGATGCAAGGGTCATGAATATTCAAGGTTTAGGCCACACCACATTGCAAGGTGCTCCAATGGCCATACTATCTTAAATTAGGCTTGAAAAAGGTCCCCCAACCACTGGTCCTTCCAAGTTTCCATCTAAGCATGACCATGGAGCATACTTGTTCAAGCACACAAGAAAAAGGAGTAGAAGATGAGGTTTAAAATGGAAGAATAGCTCAAGTTAGCTAGGAGGGAGAATAGAGGGAGTGGGAATAGGAATGGTACTGTAAGCACCCTCTTTTTGCCCGCTCGGCAGTCTCCGGTCCAACCTATCTTCCAATAAAATATTGCAACACTATCAAGCACAAACCTACTTTCGAAAACTCTAATCAAGTCAAACCGATCGATGACCAAAATGTCCTTAAGCACTATAGGTAGTTTTTAGAGACTGAGCAGTCTTCAAAACCATTCACTACCGTCAGAGTGACGGAAACACTTACAAACTATTAGACTTTTTAAGTGATGGAAACACTCATAAACTTTAAACGGTTTATTTCTAGCGCTTGTTAGCCCACCAATGTAGAATGTTTGTTATGCCCTTCGGCATTCGGTGGTTTCTCGAGATCAAGCAATCTCCGAAAACAACACTTAACTATTCGAGTGACGGAAAGACTTACAAACCTTTAAGTCGTTAGAGTGACGAGAACACTCACCATGTCGACAAGGGTTTTGCCACTAAACCACCCAGTGTCACAAGACTAAACATGCCTCTTGGCGTGGCACGTTTATCGAAGGACGAGATACTTTTGGAAACTAACCTGTCACAACTGTCGAAGTGACAAAAACACTCGTAAACTTAGGTCAACACCGACGCCTGTTAGCCCATCTCCATAAAAATTGACAAACCTGTCCTTTAGGCATGATGGCATGTCTTTCGAGAAAATATAAACTTCTTGAGATGATAAGTCCATCAAATCTAGTATATATTACAAGAAAGTACAAACTCCTCGAGACGATACGTCCACCTAACCTAGCACATCTTCAAGAAAGTACCAAGTCCTCGAGATGGTAAGTCCACCTTTTAAGACTGTCCTCAGACAATTCGGCATGTTCAATATACCATTCCAGTCGACTCCAGACCAATTCCGGTGATGCTCAGTCGAAATGACTGTTTTGCCCCTAGGCACCCCCGACATGCTCACCGAGAAATACAAGTCCCTCAAAATGGCAGACCATACCGGACTACCTCGAGGTAGTTAGACACATTATTGTGTGAGAATAAAATCCACTCCAACCTCATTCGACAAGTTTCAGTCAAAATGATCATTTTGCCCTTGGGGCTTAAATCTCCATTCCAACCACACCAGTTTTGGGAATCAAATCGGCATCTACCGGGATACTTCGTTGAACATTCCCATCCATTTCCAAGCGAGTCATTTGACTCGAAACATCTCTAAGTCAACAAAAGCTTCCTGGAGCATTTAACAAAAGCTATAATAGGGTTGTCTTTTTCTCTGATTCTCTGATTAAAATGCACTATCAAATGACTTGAGAAATGTGTAAATTAGAGAATTCCCCAAAGCCTTTTTATAGGTCTTTCTATCGATATGGCTCAATTAAAAAGATTGCTTCCTGAAACATCTGATCGAGTGGTCTGAAAGTTGCCACTTTGAAAAACCCTTGGTTACAGACACTCCATCAGGGTTGACTTTTTCTTTAATTCCTTGATTAAATCACATCGTCAAACAACTTGAGAAATGTGAAAAGTTAGGGGATTCCCTGAAGCTTGTTTGGAGGTCCTCATATCGGTACAATTCGATTGAGGAGGTCACTTCCCGAAGGCCACGATCATGTGGTGCAAAAATGATCATTTTTAGAAATTCTCGGAGCGTCTCACAGACGCTCCAAAAAGTTTATTTTCATGCATGCTTCTCGAGAAAGTATCTCTGTCATTTGAAATCCTTTAAGCTCCTCAAGGGCCCCCAATTCATGAGAAATAGTAAGGGAACGTCGTGAATGAGACCAATTTTTTTAAATATTTCCCGAATTAAACGAATATCAAGGTGAAGTTAGTATAAAAATTTCCAGCAGCAGAGCATGTGCTACATGCACCCAATAAATGATCAGATTGAACAAAACTTGCCTTGCAACCAAAGTTAGGGTAGTACAAGGAGTGCCACGTGGCATTCA
>CM065383.1:38525000-38562500 GCA_033060915.1 Euryodendron excelsum | reverse complement strand
CACGTAATACATGTGCCAAGTGGCATCCTCTCACACGATGGCTCGTGGCATCCTTGTACTACCCTAGCTTAGGCTGCAAGGCAAGTTTTGTCCGATTTGATCAAGATCTGGGTGCATGTAGCACATATTCCGCCTCCAGGAACTTTTATGCTGACTTTGCCTTGATATTCATGCCATCAAAAAATGATCCAAAAAAAATTGACCGCGTTCACGACGTTTCCCTATAATCTCTCTTGAACCGAAAGCCTTCGAGGAGCTTCAGATGATTCTGGATGGTAGAGATATGGCCTTGGGAAGCAAGCTTAAAATAAGCTTTCAGAAGCATCTGTGAGATGCTCTGTCGGTTTCCCAAAGTAGTCTTTTTTGCAACACACAATTGCAGCCTTCAAGAAGCGATCATCTTGATCGAATCGTACTGATGGAAAGTCGTCCAAAAAGGATTTGGGAAATTCTTTTATTTACGTATTTCTTAAGTCGTATGACGATGGATTTTAATTAAGGAATTGAGATTTAAACCAACATTAGGGTGTATACCCCTCCTTAGGCCACACGAGTACGACCTTTGGGGGATATTATTGACCATCAAACCGTACCAATAGAAAGCCTATCACTTAGGCTTCATGGAATTTTCTATTTTACGCATTTCTCAAGTTGTTTGACGGTTTTACTAGAAAAGTGAAGAAAAAGTCATCTTTGGCAAAATGTCTACGACACGCTTCGCGAAGCTTTTTGTTGACTGTCAAAGGACTCACCTGGAAATAGACAGGGATCCTTTTTGGAGTATCATAATGGATACTGGTTTGATTCCTAAAGCTGGTGTAGTTGAAAAGGGCGTCTGGGTTACCAAGGGCAAAACAATCATTTTAATTGTAACTTGCCAAAATGAGGCTGGAATGATTGGAATGGCATATTGAACATCTAAGACTGTCTGAGGACAGTCTTAGAAAGATGGACTTACCATCTTGGGGACTTAGTACTTTATCAAAGACGTGCCGGGATGCTATGGGGCAAAATGGTAATTTTTTACCATGTCGAGCTAGTAGGTGCCAATGTTGACTTAGGTTTACGAGTGTTTTCATTACTCTGGCGATTGTGATGAATTGGTTTCCAAAGGTCTTCCTTTTCTATGAAAAACGTGTCACGACCAAGGGGCGCTTTTGGTCTCATGATACTAGGTTTTTACAGCGTACCCATGTCGACCTATTTGTGAATGATTTCTTGCCACTTTGGTGACTTAATGGTTTGTGAGTGTTTTAGCCACTCTAGTGGTTTTTATGTTAATTCTAGAGACTGTCTAATCTCGGGAAGCTGTCGAATTCCCAAGGGCATAATGGACATTCTACATTAGCGAGCTAGAACGCACCAGAAGTGAACCATTTAAAGTTTGTGAGTGCTTCTATCAGTCCGACAGTGTTGGCAATGGTTCCGAAGATCGTCTAATCTCAGAAAGCTGCCTGAAAAGCCTAGGGGCATTTTAGTCTTTTAGCTTCAGCGGGGCCTCAAGTCTTGCAAGCGACCGCTTTGACTAGATAAAAGGTTTGAAAAGTCGGTTCGGGGTTGACAGTATTGTCACATTTTACTGAAGGATCGATTTGAATTGTAAATTGCAAAGCGCCCAAAAAATGGGGTGCTTACAAGATAAAGAGAAGATTCACCCCAGGTCTATTCGGTATCTATAGTAAGAGACTTTACACATTCACTTTTTTCTTTTGCTAAGTTACAAATTAAGTTTCTTGGCACATTTAACATTGAATGATATTTTGATTCAAGGAAAAAATTATATTTGAGTGGAATAAATATGCATAACAACTTGGAAGTCGATCCGGGGCAAGTGTTCGAATCTATTATGACATAGCCATGAGGCGCTCAACGGACCTTTTTAATCTTTTAAAACCCCTTTTTGGACTTTGGATTGATGCAAAACGACTTTTTTGTGCAACCTAATGTGTATTCATATCTCAATTAGAAGTGCTTAGAAGGAGATGCTTCATGTTTTAGATAGACCTCTTATAATTAATATTCAATAACTTAATAGTCTCCATTAGTTAATAATTATTAAAAAAATTAACTTTGATACTTATGTATTAAGTAGGAATTACCTGTAGCAATAGTTTAGTAATAATAAATAAGGTGATTAGTAGCACCCTAGTAAGTTAATTTAGAAAGGATACAAAAATTTTTTTTTGGACAAAGAAAATTAATACCTTACAAGTATTTGCATGCCCTATGGTTAGCTTGAAAGTAACATGTTTTTGAACAGGTTTTTTGTTTTTTGAAAATTAAGGAGAAACTTAACATTTCATAATTTTAGTAACTAATAATTTGATAATCTCCCAAGATTATTATTTAATGCAAAACTCACCCGTATATAGGTTTTGATGAAGGTGAAGTAAAAGGGAAAAAAAATATTTTTCCTGAAAATAGTGATCCAAAAAAAAGAGAAAGAAAAATCCTTTCTTAAATAAGGGGAAAAGCAAAAAAAAAAAAAAAAGAAAAGAAAAAAAGAGTTCCAAATTGCAAAAGCATTCTTGTTGATTTTATTTACCAAAGTTTCTTCCATAATCATTTATCAATTTTAATTCCTAGATAATGAGAAAAAATAACCATATGGTTGAATTATTATTTTTTCTTTCAGGGATAAAAGAGTGGTTGAGTGATGAGATTATCAGAGATGAGTCATCATCCTACTGTTTCTGTTATAATGGCCAGTCACTGCTAAGGGTTCCCAAGCTTCCGGCAGTCCAATCATATTGATTCAAGAATCCATCTAATTAATGACCTATAGACATAGGAGTTTCTCCATTGCTCGTGAGCTGTTTTTACAGTTCAACTTTCAGCTCTTCCATAAAAAACGAGAGACAAAGAAAAAAAGTTGATCATTGGATGAGAAATTTTTAGAACAATTGAAAAAAAAATGTGATTCACAATTAGGGATACTAATAGACGGGGACACGGTGGTGGAGGTTAGGATTTTTATCCTCATATTAACCTAAAATATTCACCTTCATTTCTGTATAGAGATTAATTCGGACATTTATTTCCGCTTTTATAGATACAAGCTTGTCTCTATCCTTACCCCCATAGCCCAAGCCCAAGTCCAAACTTTTTTTTTTTTTTTTTTTTTTTTTGGTACAAAGAAATCAAACAATACGAAGCAAGAAAATAAAACATAAAAAAAACAACTTAAGTATCACGAATATTAATAGTCTCCTGATCTCCATTTTGCAGTAAGATAAAACTAACTTTAAACATTTTAAGTTGCATATACATCAAAATAGTATTATTGTACTGTTAAAAGAAACTAAAACTTAAAATGACAAATTAAAAGTTCATCCACTAAACAACATTAAAAAATTATTAAACATAAGTAAGACACCAACAACACAAAGCCTAATAATAATATCATTAGCACACCAAATAATATAAAAAGCAAAAAGTGGTCTATATAAAAAAAATTAAAAAATTACTAAAAGCGGGGGAAGTGGAGCGAGGAGAGGTGGGAAAAGAATTTGGTTCATCCCCACCTCCATTCCCGCCTCCATCTTCATTTTGTATTCTCTATTCCCGTCCCAAGCAAATCAAATTCGATTAGACCTTCACTTTTCTCAATTCATTAACATCCCTATTTGCAATTATCATAAATATGACCTATAATTATAACGAATTATAACTCGAAATTTTGTTGACCAACCAAAACGAAAAGAAGTACTATTCCATATCAACGCTCTCTCCCTTTTTATTCATTCTTTTCCATGCTCTTTTGAAAGTACATTGCCACATATAAGTTTCTTCCCTCAGGCCATGTTTATTTGCCGGATGTGGGATGGGGATTGGAGGTGTTATCTTGTGAACCCCTAATTCTGTATTTGGTGTACATTTATGCACATGATAACCAATCAAATAGGATTGTCAATCCCTAAAAAATAAGGGATATGTAATATCGTGTGGCTACGACATTACATATTCAATGACTTGGGACAAGGGGTGAAGTACTCATTATGCCCACCTCTCATATTATTATATATTATAATTAATTTATTATGCATTGTGTTATAAATTATAATACATATTATCTTGTATTTATTTTATATAGCATTTCTTACGTAATATTATTACTTATTCTATTATTTATCTCACTCTAATCAAGCACAATATGAATAATTTTTTCATCACATTAAAACATTGCTTATCATATATTATTTTTTTTTTTTAATTTTTTAATATTACTTATTTTTTATTTTTTTATTTCGCAAACAAACCACCTTACTCTCAACTCCCAACCTTCCCCTCCCCCTCCCCCTCCCCCTCTGCCCTGCATCATTTTCATTTCAATCACGTGCACGCGTACATAAGATTTTTTACTCATATATTGCATTTTAGACCTTTGGCAGTAATCTTATGTTAGATTTCTTGTGACCATTGACTTTTAAGTGAGAGACGGAGTTCTATTTGACCAAGTCACTATGATGGGGGGTTGGATTCACTTTCCTGTCATTTTGTACTTTAAATTTTAGACAACCTTTAGCTAGGTGGGTAATTATGTGAGGTGACCCACAATTTCTAGTCAACTACCTAATGGATTCCGGTGACCTGGTCAAAGACGTGTCATAAAACAATGATAACTAATGACAAAAAAAAAAACATAAAAAATGAAAATGATGAAGTAAAGAAAAGTTGAAATCCACCTAAGAAATGATAATCTACATTGCACATGTTAATAGTGTTTTTCTATTTTTTATGACATACATTCTATAGCTAATGTTTTATGTGGTTGCTACATCTTTTTTTAAAAAGAAACTGCTCCAGTCTAAACGTAGAAAAAAGGAATTGTTAGAGAACGAAAAACGTCTAAAATCAGCAACACAAGTGAACTTAAAAAAAAAAAAAAAAAAGCACCAATTTAACAAATAAATAAATTATACAAATAAAAAAATTTTAAAGGCCCAATTTTTTTTAAAAAACTATACATGCTATAGTTTTACATCCTTTTCTTTTCTTTTTTTTTTTTTTTGAAAAAAAGACTCAGATGAGAAAAAGAAAGCCAAAAATCAGTTATACTAGTGAACTTCAAAACAAGAAGAAAAAAGAAAGTACTGATCCAACAAAGAAAAAAATGTTGAAGGCCCAATCTTTTTAATAAAGCTTTAAATGTTATAGTTAGGTTGTATATGGTTTTAACATTACTGTCAAAAAAAAAAACCCCTATCCAGATAAGAAAAAAAGAGTTGTCAAAAAAAGAAGTGACAAAATCAACATAATAATTAACTTTAGTTGGATTTAGTCAAAATGAATAAATTTTAAATAAAATTTTTTACAATAACGTTAAAAATAATTGTCTCTCTAGGTCCTAAATTATCTTGAATTGGCCCTAATAAATAAATATAGATAGATGTTTAGGTATTGTATTTCTTTGTTTTCTAGGGAGGTTATGGATTGTTGGGCAAAGACTTGCAAGGCCAAATCCAACATCTAGCCGCATGTGCGCAGTCGATACTTGGCGCTAGTTGCTACTAAGGTATAAAAAAATAAAATTGTGCATTGACCAACAACAATTGTTTTTAGTATAGTAGTAAGCATTTGATCCTGAAAACAAATTGTTAACTCTATGCCTTGATTTTAATGATAACAAAACATTATGTTATTTTTCTAATTAATTTACTTTATGTGCAGAAAGTATTTATTAATTGTATTCACACTTTGCTTAAGAATGATTATAATGAAAGATGTGATTAGAAAAATGAATTTGGAAGCTTGAATGAGTTGGATGATTGATTGGTCAACCTTGCAAGAAGTTTATTTGGATAATCTTATTCTCGAATAAATTGAAAGTGCTAAAAGTGATCAATAAACATTGAAGAAAGGAAGATAAGCTTTGGAGGCATATCATGGTGGATTGAAGAACTTGAAGATGGATAGAGGAACCTTACAAAGAAATTAATGAATCAATTTAATCTCAAAAAGATTTAAGATGCTCTACATGTTCAAGTTTATTTAAAGACGGAGTTTTGAAGACTTGAAAATTCTAAAGCTATAAAGAATGTTGAAAGACCAGAGGATGTGTTGATACCTTTTAGAAGTGCTAACACCTTTGGACTTAAAGAGAGCAAGGCAAGTAGATGGACTTCACAAAGTACTAACACCTTTTAAAGGAACTATCACCTATGCACGATTGCTTGCCTCGAATATCTGAATTGAAAAAGAGATCAATATCAATGAAAAGGAGGTCGGCAGTAAGTGCTGACACCTTCTACAATGTAGCATGGGAAGATCTAGAGATCAACAAAAAACGAGGTCGGTAGCAAGTGTTGACACCTACTTCAGAAATGCTAACACTTAGATTCTACGAAGGTAGAAAAGAAGTTTGAAACAACAAGTGTCGACACCCAATATACAAGTCGACACCCAAACGGGGTTTGGGCAGTAATGGTAACTTTTTTGAACATTTTACACAAATCATTTTGCATTAAATGCAGTCCCAGTTATTTCCAACGGTTGAATATGATACAAGACTATATATATAAGGTCTCTAAAGCGTTTATACACAAGGATACAAGATCATAAAGACAATACATGAGATTTGAAAACATTTTCTGCTCTCATGTAAAATATTCTTCCATTACTCTGCTGTGAGATTAATTGAGCTGTAACTGATACATTTTCTCCTTGAGAGTGTATCTATTATGTTAAACTCCTTTTGTATTGTTGGGTTGGGTTGTAACCTGTAAGTTTTGAGTGGTTCTCGGACAAAACTACTTGGGGTTTGAGAGTTTGGTGTAAATTCTTATAGAAAGTGAGCTGGTACTTGAAGAAATAGCAAGTTGTGTATAAGAGAAGTTTTTACATGGTGGAGAATCCCCTCGAAGGAATCAAAGAAGAGAGGATGTAGGCAAAGGAACACTAAACCTCTGTAAAATCTCAGTGTCTTCCTTGCTCTGTTTTATTCCTTGCACTGCATTATCTTGATTGCATCATTATATTATCTTGCTTGCATTCTTATTTTGAATTAAATCACTATTCCATTGATTTTATATATTCCATATATTGGTTTCATTATCTTTAATTTTGAAAAATCCAATTCAGCCCCCTCTTGAGTTAACTCTTCGAGCCAGCAATAGATATCAGAGCAAGTGCTCATCATATAGGCTTAACATCCTAAGAGTAGATCTATTGCAACCAATATTGGATCCTTTCTTGAAGAAGGTTCAATCCACAAATAGACCCCTCATGTTTAATGGAACAAATTACAACTATTGAAAGAACCATATGAGGATTTATATTCAATCTGTAGATTATGAATTATGGAGGATTATTGTAAATGGTCCCAAGATCCCTACCAAAACAATAGAAATAGTGGATGTTGCTAAAACTGAAGATGAATGGGATGAAATGATTTAAACTTTTACAAGCTAATGCTAAAGCCAGGAATTTACTTTATGATGCATTGGATCCAAATGAATTTAATAGAATTTTCACATGTGATTCAGCAAAGGAAATTTAGGACAGATTGAAAGTAGCTCACGAAGGTACAAATCAAGTGAAGGAATCCAAAATAAATATTCTTGTGTATAATTATGAGTTTTTTTTAGAATGAGAGCTAATGAATCTATCACTAAGATGTTTACACGATTCACTAATATTGTTAATGGACTAAATTCTCTTAGAAGAATATATCTCAACAGTGAACAGATTAGGAAGATTCTCAGATTACCACTTGAAGAGCTTCTAGGATATATTCTCAACACATTACCACTTGAAGAGCTTCTAGGCTCTCTAATAACATATAAGCTGACACAAAAACAACATGCTCAAGAACAAGATGACAAAAGAAAGAAGATTGTTGTATTCAAATCTACCACTCCTGAGAGTGAATCTAACCATGATAAAGAAAATGAAAAGGAACTTGCCTTAATCACAAGGAAGTTCAAGAAATTCATGAGAAGAAGATGAAAAGGGGGAAAGAAGCAAGAACCTAAAAGAGAATCCAGCAACAACAACTTAACTATCATCTGTTTCGAGTGTAAAAAGCCTGGGCATATAAAGGCTAATTGTCCTCAACTAAAGAAGAAAGGAAAGAAAGGCAAAGGAAGAAAAGCATTAACAGTAACCTGGAGTGACAATGAAGAATCTAAGTCTGAAGAAGAACATGAGGCATTAGAAGTGGCCAACTTATGCTTAAAAGCTCAAAAGGAAGAAACTGAGGTATTATCTTTTAAAAATTTAGATTTTAGTTTTGATGAACTACAAGATGCATTTGATGATCTGCTTGTTGAATTTAAGAAATCTGGTTTAAAGAATAGTCTTCTTAAAAAGATGATTGCTTCTTTTACAAAAAAAAATGAGGATTTACAATCTGCAAATGATCTTTTGAAAAAGAAAAATGCTGCTTTAAAAGAAAAAGTGAAAGATTTAGACAAATCCCTTACTAAGTGTGTTGAAGGTAAAGAAAATTTGGACACCATTCTTGGAAGGCAAAAATGTTCTCTTGACAAAGTAGGGATTGGGCATAACGCTTTCAAAAACAAAAAGGCATCACAATTCACCTCTCTCACACCAAAAGATCGAGACTTAGTAACCTTTAGAGGCAATAGCAAAGGCAAGATTATTGGGATTGAAAGTATTAGTAAAAACTCTTCAAACTCCATTGAAAATGTTTTACTTGTTAAATGTTTGAAACATAATCTCTTAAGTATTAGTCAGCTTTGTGATAAAGGCTTTAATGTAATTTTTGAATCATCTCATTGTATGGTAGTAAATATTAATGACAACAAAATCATATTGCATGGACACAGACAAGGCAACATATACATTTTTTATTTAAATGACTTATCCTCTTGCAAAATCAATTGCCTTGCAATTGTGAAAAATGATAATAGCTGGTTATGGCATAGGAGGCTTGGTCATACAAGCATGAGTATTATTTCAAAAATTTCAAAAAATGATTTAGTGAATGGTTTTTCCAAACTTAATTTTGAGAAAAACAAAATTTGTGATGCTTGTCAAAAAGGTGTAAGCACCCCATTTTTGTCCACTCAGCAGTCTCTAGTCCGTCTAGACTTGTATTCAAGTCAATATGGACATATTCTGAGTCAACTCAATTTTCCAATCCTAATCTAGTCAATCGATTGTTTCGCGAGCCCTTAAGGCCCAAATAGAGGCAAAATGACTAAAATATCCTAGGGGGCATTATTCAATCCAATTCCAATAGGCACGTCTTTCCGAAGACAGTAAATTCCCTTTCCAATTCCAATTCCAATTTCAATTCCAATTAAATTCGGCACACCTTTCAAGAAAATGATTCCTCGAGGTGGTAAGAACATCTAATCCTGCATATTTTCAAGTGAACTCTTCGGAACGGTAAGTCCCTTCAAAACCGTCGATCGGGATGAGACCCCAAGCCTCGAGATGGTAGAACGGTCCACCTTTTGGCGCTTGCTAGCTCGCCAATGCAGAAATGTCTGTTTTGGCACACCTTCCAAGAAAGTTGATTCCTCAGGCGCTAAGTCCATCTAGCAGCTTCCTAAGATTAGGTAGTCTCGGTAATGATCGCGAACCATCAGAGTAGCGGAAGTACTCGTAAACATCGCAACTGTTAGAGTGGCGGAAACACTCGTAAACAGGTCAATATAGGGAATTGCCAACAAACCCCTATATCAAGGGATCACCTTTAGAGTGGCAGAAACACTCAAAACTCAGGTCAACACCAGTGCCTGCTAGCCCACTCCGGTGAAAAATGACCAAACTGCCCCTAAGGCCATTTCTGGCATGTTTCTCAAGAAAGTATCTAAGTCCTCAGAACAGTAAGTCCACCTTTCTAAGATCATTCCAAAGATGATCCAACATGATTAGGTGCCTTCTAGTCAGTTTTGGGCCAATTTTGAGACTTTTTAGTCAAGATGACCATTTTACCCCTAGGTATCTGAATGCCCCAGGAACCACACCGGCTCTGGGTATCAAACCGGTAAACTCCCGAGAATGTTTCTTATAGTATTCCCTACCTTCCATTATCTTTCAAGATCATTCCGACTTAGTTCTGGCAAACCCGGTACAAAATGACCGTTTTGCCCCTGGTGGCCCGGTCGCTTTTATGACCACATCGGCTCTGAGTATCAAACCAAAAACCTCCTGGGACATTCTAAATAATGTTTCCAAACCTCGAGTCTTCTTTCGGGACATTCTGAATCCGTTCCTGCAGCTTTTCGGCCCGGTTGACCGTTTTGCCCTTAATGGCCCGGTCAACCTTTCCAACACATCTTAACATCATTCTTTATGTCCGTTACCCCCGGGACCCTATTCTAAGGGTTCCTGCCCCTTTCCAGCCTTCTGGGTCATTCCCGACCTCTTAAAATCATTCTCGGACCTTCTGGAGTCACTCCTAGTGAAGTCAGGCTAAAAATTGCATGGTAGTCATTAGTACAGGCGCCCAAATCTTCTGAAGATACGTTGTTTTCCGACCTTAAAATTTTCCTAAGTGGCGCTAAGCCAAAATTTGGTTAGGCGCCAATGCAGCAGGCGCTAGGTCATTTCTTTTTATATAAATACAGAGCCTCTTCCAGCGTAAAGGAGGCCCGAAAACTCAGTCTAAAAACCTTACTCTTCGATATACAGAGCTTATAGCCTCCCTAAACCCTATTTTTCGTTAGGTTTTTCAAACCTTAGCTCCCATACACAAACCCTAGCTCTCATATACTCACATACACTCATATACACTCATACACTAGCCTCCAAAGCCTCCTTTGAAGACTTGAACTGCTGCAACCCGAAGCTCTCAAAGATCAAGACAAGTTCCCGAAGATCAAGATAAAGACTGAAGCGAAGACCAAAGCAAAGTAAGAAAAACAAAGTGCACAAAGCAAAGCAAAATAAAGAAGACACAAGGTAGGCTCTCTATTTAAATTTACGCGTCTTCCCCCTCTCTCTTCTCTCTCCGAACCCACTTGGGTGTTATTCTATTTTAATCCCCCTTCTTCGTCCCCCCCCCCCCCCCCTCCCCAATTCTTGCATGTTTGAAATAAGAGACTTCCCGGTCCATGTGTAGGATTAGGCTATTGAGAGTCATCATGTCAGGGGCTTTCTCTTAGTCTAACCGGAGACTATATGGGTTCGGCCTCCTTGATTATGTGATGAAGCCTTAACCTTGTATGTTCATGACTTCAACTTGCATTGTGCATATCATGATCTTGCATTCCTCCAAAATTCGTTTTCAAACTTGTTTTCAAAACTTGCATCAAAACCGTTTTCAAAACTTGCATTAAATCTTCTTCTTCAAAACTTGTTTTCAAAATCACAATCGTAAGGTGATTCTAGCCTTTTCATGGCTAGGGTTGCTTTAGGAAAGTGTTAAATTTTCAAATCCTTGTTGTTTTCAAAACTGCTATCTTAAAGTGATTCGAACCTTCTTATGGTTAGAATCGTTTTAAGAAAGTGAGATGTTTTTATGGACTTTCTAAAAATCTCTTTCTAAAAAATCTCTTTCTAAAAAATCTCTTTTCCAACACGCTTTCTAAAAACTCTCTTCAATCTCTTTTCAAAATTTGCTTTCCAAAAACTCCTTTTCAGGATTTCCTTCCAAATCCTCTCTTTTAAAAAATTCTCTCAACGTTTTACTTTCCAAAATCCCTTCCTAAAAAATTTCTTTTCAAAATTCACTTTCTAAAAACTTCTCTCTAGGATTTCCTTCTAAAAATCTTCCTCACTAAAAACTCACTTTTCAAAAATCTCTTTTCTTAGAGTCTGAGTTAAACCCTAGAGCCAACAATTAAAAAACCCTAATTTCCTTCCTTAAAACATGATTTCTACTCTTGCCTCAAAACTTAGATTTCCAAAATCTCATTTCTACAACAAAATCATAAGTTTCCAAAGCATATTTTCTACATCAAAACTATAGTCCTCAAAATATAGGATTTCAAAAACTTCACCTTTCCAAATCCATGCCAAATCTAATCACCATTTTAGGAAACCAAATCCAATCTCTTATTTAGGAAACTAGATCTTATCCTCCGTTTTTGGAAACAAAATCAAAACACCCCTTTTAGAAATGAAATCCAATCCTTTGTTTTAGGAAATAGGAATCTCAATCATTCCTATTCTCATACCTTCCGTAACCATACGTTTCCCAAATCTAAACATTTAAATATTTCCTTAAACTTTAAACTTCTTAATCTTTCCTAAACTCAAACCTTTCCTAATTTCAAATCCTCCTAAATTTCAAATCTTTTCAAATTCAAAACTTCTTTAAGTCAAAACTTTCTAAAAACGAAACCTTCCTTAAGTTAAAACTTTCCAAATCCAAAACTTTCTTAAGTCAAAACTTTCTAAATTCAAAACTTTCTTAAATTCTAAACTTTCTAAATTCTAAAACGTTTCAACTTTCAAATCTTTCCTATTTCAATACTTTCCTAATTTGAACACTTTCCTATTTTAAAACTTTCCTAATTCGAATCTTTCTTAAATTCCAACTTCTCTAATCTTTCAAGTCAAACATTTGAGTCAAATCTTTTTTAAACCTCAAATCTTTCCTAAATCTCATCTTTCTTAAGTCTAGGTTTTTCAAAATTCTATCTTTCCAAATGTATTCCAAGTTCTCTTCCAAGGGTCAAATCCTCTTTCAAGTTCAATTCTAGGTCTAAGTTCAATCCTGATTTCCTAATCTTCCAATTCGAATTCCAAATCAAAATTTCTTTCTTCCAATCATACCTTCTATTTTCAATCGAACTTTTGTCCGAACTACGACTGACCTGATTCCTTAAAAAGGATACGTAGGCAGCCCTCCTGGGTGCGATCACAACCTTTTTCAAGCTTCTATTTCCACAACTTTTTTCCAACTTCCAATTCCATAATCTATTTCCAAATTTTCAATTCCAAAAATCTATTTTCAAATCTTCAATTTCAATTTCCAAAACTTTCTTTCCAATTTCAAACTGCCGTCTCTTTCTTTTCAAATCTATTTCCAAATCTATTCTCAAACTCTCTTTTCTTGCACTTGCATCTCATGCATCATTCTTTTAAACACTTTTTTCAAAAGTGGATAGAATTGGATATTTGTTAATTGAAGAGTCTAATAGCTGAATCTAGGGTGAATAGACATGTAGGTACCGTAAGGGCAGGGTAGGGTGATGGCTTAGTGCGTCTTCCCTACACGTAACCAACCTCCGAACCTAAAATCACTATTTTTCAAAAGATTAAAATGGAGTTTATTTTCAAAAAATGGCTTAAAGTTTTCCAAAGGTTGCCAAACAACCTATTTTTTTAAAAACCCTCTCTTGAGGAAATGTTTTCCAAATCATTTTGCAAAAACCCCAAGTTCATATTGTTCTTAGTTTTAGGTGATGTAACTCACCTTAATCAAGTTAGGTGGCCACTCTAATTGTTTTCCAAAAACCCTTTATTCAAATCGATTTTCAATTAAAACCTAGTCGCACTCATTCTTTTAGGAGGATGAGTTTTAACGAGAGAATATAGTATCTTTCCCGCTTGTCTGTGTATTTCTCGAGTGCGAAAAATTTGCGTGCGACAGTTGGCGACACTGCTGGGGACACTTGGAGGGTTAGATCGTAGTCATATCTCTTCACCCTTCACCCACGTAGAGTCTTCAATTAACTTGTCCAATTTTATCCACTTTCAATTTTTTAAAATCAAATTTTCAAAGCTATTTTCAAAAACATATTATCTTATATTAAGCCTGTCATCCACATACTAACTCTTGCATCTTTGTTTTGTAGGTGCATTTTTGTTTACAATATTATTTCTTTAACTGTTATGCATGAATAAGATGAATAGGATGAATGGGAGTTGTTGGGCTCTTTCTTCCACTTTAAAAAATCACACACACACTGCATGTGCACTTGCATTCTGTATACTTGCATTTTTACCCTGATATGACCCTCTAATTAGAAAAGGGGAACGGTATATTGGTTGTGGGCAAGATGTTGTTTCAGTTTCTTCGCCTACGACCTCTTGATGGTTCCCTTTCTCAGATCACCAACCGATCATAGCACCACCTCGGGGAGTGGGCCTAGGTTTGAAAATCCGGGGACCTAGCTTTTTTAGGACGCATTAGTCAACCTTCAACCTCATGCTCATATAGACACCTTGGATAGCTGAACCTCTATCGGATTTAAAACACTTGCACCGTTTTCCAAAACCATGGAGAAAAGGGCGACTGCTTTTACTTTCCTTTATAGTTGTTCATTCCTGTTGTTATAATGACTGTATTCTTACTTTTATAATGTATGTCTAACTGCTTATGCATGTATATTTACTTCAATTGCACCCTCTCTCCTTATACTCTATGCATCCATTTTCATGCATTCCATATTCCATGTTAAAACAAAAGTTCCAAGTAACTTAAGTCACTGCATTCTCATGCATATGATCAACCCAAAGAGAGTGAAACCTAGTTCACTCTCCATTGCATTAAACCTACCTAAACCCTAAGGGTTCTCACGTAACCCTAAAGAATCATTGTATGCATTTTAAGTCATTCCATAAGAGGGACCACAATCCCTCTACGCTCACAAAGATAGGGTTGCCAAGAAGATAAGAGGCAACCAATTAGCAAGGTCTCTTAGCGACCCCTCGAATGTTGAATCCAAAGAAAGCGAATCCGAAGACTCAAGAGTAGTTTAGGGTTTCATATGTAAGACTAGATAGGCGGAAGTCCCAAGGAAATTGTTCCTTTTCCCCCTATTAAAATGTATTTTGATTCTGTTGTATTTAGACTCAAAAGTTCAATATATTTCCTCATTTTTTAATGAACGCCTGTTCCCACTCAAACGGTAAGGTATCTACATACAGGGGTAAACCCCCTATCTCTAAGAAGTAAGCCAAATTCATCATATTTAGTTCCTCTCTCAAGTAGGGGCACCCCTAGGACATGCATTGCATAAAAATCTTCAAATCAAGGCACGAACTTCTCTTTTGTTTCTTGTCTTCTGTTCTCCCCCTCCTCATCTCCAAATACCAAGAGAATCGAAGGCAAAAGCAAGACAAGAAGGGGATTTTCTAAATCACACACTTATTATCATCATATTGCTTACACGTTCATTCTTTTATGCTTATGCACCCATATCCATTCCAAGACAAGAGTTCCAAGTAACTCAAGTCATTTCATTCTCATGCATCTAATCAACCGTAGAGAGAAAGGAGCAATCCAATCTCATGTTAATCAAATCTACCAAAACTCCTAAGGGTTCTTAAACCCTAAGGATTCATGGCATGCATACAACCATATCTCGAGAGAGGCCCAAATCTCTCTCAGTCCATGGAGACGGGATTGGCCCAAATCTCTCTCAGTCCATGGACTTGTCATCATGCCTAGATTCCCTCAAATAAGGGACCTTCATAGGACATGCATTGCATAGAACATCCAACTCCACATGTTGACTACATTCTATTTTTCTTTTTCTTTTTGTAGATTAGAGAGCACAACTGAATTCATGGAATCTCTTTAATACCCCACCAAATTCAAACTTGTGGAAGGATGAGCCTAGTTGTTATAAGAATCCGAACCTATACACTTATACACTAGCCTTCAACCCTCCTTTGAAGACTTGAAGAGCTGCAATCTGAAGTTTGAAGACAACTCTTGAAGATTGAAGATCAAGATCAAGATTAAGACCGAAGACAAGCAAGGCGCGCAAAATAAACAAGACACAAGGTAGGCTTTCGTTTTACGTTTCCGCGCTTCCCCCCTCTCTCTTCTCTCTCCTAACCCACTTGAGTTTTCTCTATTTTAATCCCCTATCTCTTTCTCCCCCCCCCCCCCCCCCCCCCCCTTTCTTTGCATGCTTGAAACAAGGGGATTCCCGGTCTATGTGTAGGATTAGGCTATTGGAGAGTCACTGTGTCGGGGGCTTTCTTTTAGTCTAACTAGAGACCACGTGGGTTCGGCCCCCTTGATTATGTGGTGAAGCCTTAGCCTTGTATGTTCACGACCCCAAAATTGCATTGTGCATATCATGATCTTGCATCTTCGAAAAATCGTTTTCAAAAATCATTTTCAAGCTTGTTTTCAAAATTGCATCAAAATTCCCTCTTCAAAAGCTTGTTTTCAAAATCACAATCCTAGGGTGATTCTAGCTTTTCCATGGCTAGGATTGCTTTAGGAAAGTGTTACATTCAAGGTGACTAATATGGTCCATTTTTTCAAATCTTGTTGTTTTCAAAACCACTTTCTTAAAGTGGTTCTAGCCTTCTTATGGCTAGAATCGCTTTAGGAAAGTGAGACATTTTTACACCTTCCAAAAACTCTCTCTTCAAATCTCTTCTTAATAATCTCTATTTCAACATACTTCCCAAAAACTCTTCTTTCCAAAGTTGTTTTCAAAAACTCCCTCCAAAATCTATTTTTCAAAGCTTCCTTCTTTAACTCCTTTCTAAAAACTCTTTCTCCTCAAAATTCGCTTTCTAAAAACACTCCTTAAACACACTTTCCAAAAACTCCTTCTCTTTAAAATTTCTTTCCAAAAACTCTCTCTTCGAATTTACTTTCCAAAAACTCTTCCCTCTAGAAACTCCTCCCTAGGATTCCCTTCTAGAAAACCTTCGTTTCCAAAAATGCACTTTCCAAAAACCTCTTTCCTTAGAAGCCCAAGTCAAGCTCTAGAACCCACAATTAGGAAACCCTAATTTTCTTTTCAAAAATATGGTTTTCAAACTTTGCCCAAACCTAGGTTTCCAAAACCTCTTGTTTTCACATCCAAACTATACATGTTTCCAAAATCTGTTTTCTGCGTCGAAACTATAATTTTCCAAATTTAAAGTTTCTAGAATCTCCCTTTCCAAATCCTTGCCAAATCCTATCTTCCCTTTAGGAAATCAAATCAAATATTCCCATTTAGGAAACCAAATCCAATCCTCCGTTTTTGGAAACAAAATCAAACCTTTGTTTTTAGAAACCAAATCCAATCCCTTCCTAATCCAAACCTTTCTTAATTCAATTCCTTTCTAAACCATAAGTTTCCTAAACCTAAACTTTAAATCTTTCCTTAAATTTCAAAATTCAAATATTTCTTAATTCGAATCCTTCCTAAGCTTCTCCTTTCCTAAATCTTAAGTTTTCAAAACTTGAACATAAAAATTTTTCCTAAAATTCTAAAATTCAACCCTCTCGTAATTCTACCCCTTTCCAAATCTCAACTTCCCAAATCTAATTTTTCAAACCTTTCCTAAACTCAAACATTTCCTAATCTCCAGATTTTCTAAACCTCTAAAACTTTCTAAATTTGAAACTTAACCTAAATCTTTCCAAATTTTAAACTTTCCCAAAACTTCAAAATCTTTTCAAACCTAAAACTTTTCTAAACTCAAAACTTTCTTAATTCAAGACTTTCTTAAGTTGAAACTTTCTTAATTCAAAACATTTCTAAATTTAACACTTTCCTATTTCAAAACCTTTCTTAAAACGAAACTTTCCAATTTTCAAAACTTCCCTATTTCAAAACATTCCAAATTCGAAACTTTCCTATTTTGAAACTTTCCTAATCTGAATATTTCCTAATTCAAAATATTTCCTAATTTCAAAACTTTCCTAATTTCGAAACTCTCCTAACTTGAAAACTTTCCTAATTCAAAACTTTCTTAATTCGGAACTTTCCAGAAATGAAGCTTTCCTAATTCGAAACTTTCCTAAATTGGACCTTTTCCTAATTCAAACATTTCCTAAATCCAATCTTTCCTAATCTCTTAAACCTTCCAAGTCAAGTCGAATCTTTCCTAAGTCTCTTCTCTTTCCTAAGTCTAGGTTTCCTAAACCTCCATCTTTCCAAAATAAGTCTAAATCTCTCTTCCAAGTTCTATCTTTTCAAATCATAATTCAATCTTTTCAATTCCAAATTCCAATTTTCAATCCTCTATTCAAAGTTCAATCTCTCAATCTTCCAATTCAATTTTCAATTCAATCTCCTTCGTCAAATTAACTCTTCTATTTTCAATCGGACTCCAGTCCGGACTACAATTGACCTGATTCCTCCAAAAGGATATGTAGGCAACCCTCATGGGTGCGGTTATAACATTTTTCAAATCTCAAATTCCACAATATGTTTCAAATTTCTATTTCTACAACTTCTTTCTAATCTCCATTCCTACAACATTTTTTCCAGTTTCCAAGTCTATAACTCTTTTCAAATCTCTTTTCAATTCCAATTTCAAATCTCTTCTAAAATCAAATCAAATTCTTTTTAAATTTATTTCCAAATCTATTTGTCAATTCTCTTAACTTGCACTTGCATCTCATGCATCATTTCTTTTCAAACATTGTTTTTCTAAAGTGAATAGGGTTGAACATATGTTAATTAAAGACTCTCATAGGTGAAACTAGAGTAGATTGACATGTAGGTACTGAAAGGGCGGGGTAGAATGATGGCTTAGTGCGTCTTCTCTACACGTAACCAACCTCCGAACCTAGATCACTGATTTGAAAGACCAAAAAGGAGTTACTTTTCAAAAAGGCCTAAATGTTTTCCAAATGTTGCCAAACAACCTGTTTTCTTCAAAACCCTCTCTTGAGGAGATATTTTCAAAACCTTTTTCCAAAAACCCTAAGTGTAGTCTTTAGATTATTCTTAATTTTTAGGTGACCTAACTCACCTTAATCAACTTAGGTGGCAACTCCAAATCTTTTTTCAAAAGCCATTTATTTAAATCAAATTTTTAATTTAAACCTAGTCACACTAATTCTTCTAGGAGGGTGAGTTCTAACGAGAGAGTACAACATTTTTTCCACTTGTGTGAGTATTCCTCGAGTGCGAAAAATCTGGGCCCGACAATATTGCATGGTAGTCACTAGTAGAGGAGTCCAAATCTTCTAAAAATACGTTGTTTGCCGACCTTAAAACTTTCCTAAGTGGCGCCAAAAGAATTTTTGGCCTGGCGTCACTGCTACAAGTGCTAGGTCATTCTTCTTTCTATAAATATAGAGCCTTCTCCAAGGTTAAAAAGGTCCGCAAACTCAGTCTAAAAACCCTACTCTTCAATATATAGAGCTTGTAGGCTCCCTAAACCCTAGTCTTCTTTAGGTTTTCCAAACCCTAGCCCCAATACACATATCCTAACTCTCATATACTCCCATACACTCATACCCTAGCCTCCATTGAAGACTTGAAATGATGTAACCTGAAGCTCTCGAAGATCAAGACAAGTTCCCAAAGATCAAGGCGATGACTAAAGCAAAGACCAAAGCAAAGCAAGAAAAACAAAGCGCGCAAAGCAAAGCAAAATAAAGAAGACACAATGTAGGCTCTCTATTTAAGTTTACGCATCTCCCCCCTCTCTCTTCTCTCTCTGAACCCACTTTGGATTTTCTTCTATTTTAATCCCCCATCTTCTTCCTCCTCTTTCTTGCATGCTTGAAACAAGGGATTTCCCGGCCCATGTGTAGGATTAGGCTATTGGAGGTCACCGTGTTGGGGGCTTTCTTTTAGTCTAATCGAAAACCACGTGGGTTCGGCCCCCTTGATTATGTGGTGAAGCCTTAACCTTGTATGTTCATGACCCCAACTTGTATTGTGCATATCATGATCTTGCATTCCTCCAAAATTCGTTTTACAACTTGTTTTCAAAACTTGCATCAAAACTGTTTTCAAAACTTGCATTAAATCTTTTTCTTCAAAACTTGTTTTCAAAATCACAATCCTAAGGTGCTTCTAGCCTTTCCATGGCTAGGGTTGCTTTAGGAAAGTGTTATATTTAAAGTGACCAATGTGGTCCGTATTTTCAAATCTTTATTGTTTTCAAAACCACTATCGTAGAGTGGTTCTAGCCTTCTTATGGTTAGAATCGTTTTAGGAAAGTGAGATATTTTATATACTTTCTAAAAACTCTCTTTTCAAATCTCTCTTTCTAAAAAATCCCTTTTTCTAATACACTTTCTAAAAATTATCTTTAATCTCCTTTTCAAAATTCCTTTCCAAAGTTGTTTTTCTAAAACTTCTCTTTACAAAACTCACTTTCCTAAAAACTCTTTTCCAAAACGCTTTCTTCGAAATTCACTTTCTAAAAACGCTCCCTAGGTCTCCTTCTTAGAAAAACTCTTTCCAAAAATCCATTTTCCAAAAACTCTCTTTTCAAAATTCGCTTTCCGAAAAGTCCTTTTTAAGATCTCCTTCCAAAACTTCTCTTTCCAAAAACTCTCTTAAAGTTTTACTTTCCAAAATCTCTTTCGAAAAAATTTCTTTTCAAAATTCAATTTCTAAAAACTCCTTTATAGGATTTCCTTCCAAAAATCTCCCTTTCTAAAAACTCACTTTCCAAAAATCTCTTTTCTTGGAGTCCAAGTCAAACCCTAGAGCCATCGATTAGGAAACCCTAATTTTCTTTCCCAAAACATGATTTCCAATTTTGCCACAAAGCGTAGGTTTCCAAAATCTCATTTTTACGCCTAAATTATAAGTTACCAAAATCTATTTTCTACATCAATACTATAGTCTTCCAAATCTAGGATTTCCAAAATTTCATCTTTCCAAATCCATGCCAAGTCAAATCTTTCTATTTAGGAAACTAGATCCTATCCTCTATTTTTGGAAGCAAAATCAAAACACCTCTTTTAGAAACAAAATCCAATCTTTTGTTTTAGGAAATAGGAATCCTCAATCCTTCTAAATCCAAATCTTTCCTAATTCAAATCCTTCCTAATCTCAAACTTTCCAAAACTTTAAGTTTCCAAAACTTAAACATTTAAATCTTTCCTTAAGCTTTAAACTTTCAAATCTTTCCTAATTCCAACTTCTCTTAATTTTATACCTTTCCAAATCTTAACTTTCCAAATATAAATCTTCAAATCTTTCTTAAACTCAAACCTTTCCTAATTTCAAGAATTTCTAAAATTCAAACTTTGAATCTTTCTAAATTCAAATCTTTCTAAATTTCAAATCTTTCCAAATCCAAAACTTTTCTAAATTCGAAACTTCCTTAAGTTAAAATTTTCTAAATGCTAAACTTTCTAAAATTCTAAATTTTTCTTAAATCAAACTTTTCCTAATTCATATCTTTCCAAAATCAACTCTTTCCTAAATTTTAAACTTTCCTATTTAAAAAACATTTCAATTCTTAAACATTCTAAATTCAAAACTTTTCAATTTCAAAACTTTCCTAATTTGAATCTTTCCTAAATCCAATCTTTCCAAATTTTCCAAGTCCAACATTCGAGTTAAATTTTTTTTAATCTTAAGTCTTTCCTAAATCCTATCTTCCTAAGTCCAAGATCTCTATCTTTTCAAATCAAAGTTCAATATTTTTCAATTCCAAAATTCCAATTTTCAATCTTCTATTCTAAATTCAAATCAAATCCAAATTCCAATTCAATTTCTTCCTTGATATCAGATTTTCTATTTTCTATCGGACTCTTGTCCGAATTATGACTGACCTGATTTCTCAAAAAGGATATGTAGGCGACCCTCATGGGTGCGGTCATAACTTTTTTCCAACTTCCGATTTCATAATCTATTTCAAGTCTCCAATTCAAAAAATCTATTCTCAAATCTCTAAAACATTCCAGTGTCAAATCTATCTTTCAAATCTCTTTTCTAAAATGAAATCAAGTCTTTTCAAATTTATTTCCAAATCTATTTTAAATCTTTCTATTGCATTTACATATTATGCATTATGCCTTTTCAAAAATTCTT
The DNA here is from genome assembly GCA_033060915.1 of Euryodendron excelsum. NCBI lineage: Eukaryota > Viridiplantae > Streptophyta > Magnoliopsida > Ericales > Pentaphylacaceae > Euryodendron > Euryodendron excelsum. Next base: position 38,540,883 of record CM065383.1, on the reverse strand, counting down.
TTCTAAAGTGGATAGTTTTGGACATTTGTTAGTTGAAGACTCTCATAGGTGAATTTAGGGTGAATAGACATGTAGATACCGCAAGGGTGGGGTAGGGTGATGGCTTAGTGCGTCTTCCCTACACGTAACCAACCTCCGAACCTAGATCACTGTTTTCGAAAGTCTAAAATGGAGTTATTTTTCTAAAAAGGGCTTAAATATTTTCCAAAGGTTTCCAAATAACCTATTTTCTTAAAAACCCTCTCTTAAGGAAGTATTTTCAAAATTATTTTTCAAAAACCCTAAGTGTAGTCTTCGGATTGTGCTTAGTTTTAGGTGACCTAACTCACCTTAATCAAGTTAGGTGGCGACTCCAAACTTTTTCTAAAAACCCTTTATTCGAATCAATTTTTCATTCAAACCTACTCGCACTCATTCTTCTAAGAGGGTGAGTTCTAATGAGAGAGTACAATATTTTTTCCGCTTGTTTGTGTATTCCTCGAGTGCGAAAAATTTTAGTGTGACAAAAAAGTTTTCAAGGTTTTGATAAAAAATTTTTGTTCCAAAATTTCTGTCGAATTCCAAATCTTTTCATGTCTTCAAAAATCCAGTCTTCTAAGTCAAAATGAATTTTCTACACATTTTGATTTTCCAACTTCAAGTCAAAACAAATTTTCTAAATCTCTAGGATTTTCTGTCTTGTTCCTTCAAAAAGATTTTATTTTAAAAACTTTTTCAACTTTCTCCTAATTTAAAAAAAAAAATTCGGCAGAGTTTAGCTTAAAAACGGTCCCTACCACACTCACAACATCAATACAAAACACCAACTGCACACTTCACAACGTCAAAATCACATAACACCAACACCCGCGCACACTATTCAAATTTTAAAACTTTTCAAAAGATTTGTTTTATTTTCCAACAAATCAATGGTTTTCAAAGTTATTCCAAAAATTTCACAAAATCATTTCAAATGTTTTCTAAAATATTCCTACATTTTGCATTTTAAACTCTATTAATTTCATCACTTTTTCAATTTTCTCCCTTCTTCTTAATTTTTTAAGTATTTTTCTATTTCTTTAAAAAAAAATAAAAAATTCAAAAAGTTTTTAAAAAAAAATCACGAAACTTCACACGGTTGTTAAACATATTTTTCTAATGCACAAGGTATAAAAATCTAGCCAAAAAACCCAATACCCAAAGATGTAAGAATAAACCCCCAATTCCTGTAAAAACCCCCTTCACATAATCATGTAAAATCACTCAAATTCAATCAAACAAACACCAAAATGCAAAAATAACTTCACCATAGTGTTCAAAACATATCAAAACATCAATTTCTACTATTCACATGGTTCAAACGGAATTTTACACATCAAAAATCACATAATCTCAAAAACTCACCTCTTGTAGTTCTCTGGCAAAATCTTCTCTTCCGGCAACTTTTCCAGCGACGTGGTTTACTTTCGAAATCCCCCGTGGTCTCCAAGAAGCGCTCCTTCAATGTCCAGGTTAGTTTCCTCGCTAAGGCTCTCGATTTTCCAAAATTCTTCACAATCCTGTAAGTGTTCGAACTAGAAATTTTTTTGGTTTTGATCCCAAGCTTGGCGCCACTAGTAGTGGCATCAAGCCAAATTTACCAAAGGCGCCACTGCTAGTGGCGTTAGTTCCAAATTCCGGGCAGCTTTGCCCTTTTTTTCGTCAAAACTCGATTTCAAAGGCCTTTTGGGCCCCAATATCTATTTCTAAGCTCTCGTTTTCAAAAATTCCCAAAGTTTATCCCTCTAACCGTCTCACAGTCATCATGGGACTTTTACTCTATTGTTTTTTGTCTTTGTCAAGCAAAGACAGAAAAAGAGGGGCAGTTGTAAGTACCCCATTTTTGCCTGCTCGGTAGTCATCAGTCCATCCAGACTTGCATTCAAGTCAATATGGACATATTCTTACTTAACTCAATTTTTCAATCCTAATCTAGTCAATCGATCGCTTCGCGAGCCCTTAAGGCCCAAATAGAGGCAAAATGACCAAAATTCCTTTGGGGGCATTGTTGGGTCCAATTCCAATAGGCACGTCTTTTCGAAGACGGTAAGTCCTCTTTCCAATTCCAATTCTAATTCCAATTCCAATTTCAATTAAATCTGGCACACCTTTCGAGAAAGTTGATTCCTCGAGGTGGTAAGACCATCCAATCCGGCACATTTCCGAGTGAACTCTTCAGAACGGTAAGTCCCTTCAAACCCGTCAACTGGGACGAGACCCCAAGTCCCCAAGATGGTAAAACAGTCCACTTTTGGCGCCTGCTAGCCTGCCAATGCAGAAATGTCCGTTTCGGCATGCCTTCTGAGAAAGTTGATTACTCAAGCACTAAGTGCATCCAGAAGCTTCCCGAGATTAGGTAGTCTCGGGAATGATCGCGAGCTGTCAGAGTAACAAAAGTACTCGTAAACATTGCAACCGTCAGAGTGGCGAAAACACTCGTAAATAGGTCGATATAGGGAAATGCAAATAAACCCCTGTATCACGGGACCGTCGTCAGGGTGGCGGAAACACTCAAAACCCAGGTCAATACCAGTGCCTGCTAGCCCACTCTAGTGAAAAATAACCAAATTGCCCCTAAGGCCATTTCTGGCACGTTTCTTGAAAAAGTACCTAAGTTCTCAGAACTGTAAGTCTACCTTTCCAAGATCATCCCAAAGACGATCTGGCATGATTAGGTGCCTTCTACTCAGTTTCGAGTTAATTCTGAGACTTTCTAGTCATGATGACCATTTTGTCCCTAGGCATCCGAACGCCATGAGAACCACACCGGGTATGGGTATCAAACCAGTAACCTCCCGAGAATACTTCTTATAATATTCCTGACCTTTCATTATCTTTTTGGATCATTGCGAGTCAATTCCGGCAAACCCGGTACGAAATGACCGTTTTGCCCCTAGTGGGCTGGTCACCGTTTCTGACCACACCGGCTTTGGATATCAAACTGGTAACCTCCTAGGACATTCAAAATAATTTTTTCAAACCTTGAGTCTTCTTTCGGGACATTCTGAGTCCGTCCCGGCAACTTTTCGACCCGGTTGACTGTTTTGCCCCTAATGGCCTGGTCAAACTTTCCAACACATCTTAACATCATTCTTTAAGTTTGTTATCCCTGGGACCCTATTCTTAGGGTTCCTATCCCTTTCCAGCCTTCTGGGTCATTCTTGGCCCCTTCAAATCATTCCTGGCCCCTTCAAATCATTCTCGGACCTTCTAGAGTCACTTCTAGTGAAGTCAGGCTAAAAATTACATGGTAGTTACTAGTACAAGCGCCCAAATCTTCTGAAGATACGTTGCTTGCCGACCTTAAAACTTTCCTAAGTAGCGCTAGAAGGAAATTTTTCCTGGCGCCACTGCAACAGGCGCCAGGTCATTCCTCTCTCTATAAATATAGAGCCTCTTCTAGTGTGAAGAAGGTCCGAAAACTCAGTCTAAAAACCCTACTCTTCGATATACAAAGCTCGTAGCCTCCCTAAACCCTAGTTTTCTTTAGGTTTTCGAAACTCTAGCCCCCTTACACAAACCCTACCTCTCATATACTCCTATACACTCATGTGCACTTATACACTAGCCTCCAAAGCCTCCCTTGAAGACTTGAACTGCTGCAACCCGAAGCTCTTAAAGATCAAGACAAGTTCCTGAAGATCAAGACGAAGACTGAAGCGAAGGCCGAAGCAAAGTAAGAAAAACAAAGTGCCCAAAGCAACGCAAAATAAAGAAGACATAAGGTAGGCTCTCTATTTAAGTTTACGTGTTTTCCCCTTCTCTCTTCTCCTTCCGAACCCACTTGGGTGTTTTTCTATTTTAATTTTCCATCTTCTTCCCCCCATTTCTTGCATGCTTGAAACAAGGGACTTCCCGGTCCATGTGTAGGATTAGTCTATTGAGAGTCACCATGTCGAGGGCTTTCTCTTAGTCTAACCGGAAACCACATGGGTTCGGCTCCCTTGATTATGTGGTGAAGCCTTAACCTTGTATGTTCACGACCCCAACTTGCATTGTGCATATCATGATCTTGCATTCCTCCAAAATTTGTTTTCAAACCTTACATCAAAACTATTTTCAAAACTTGCATTAAATCTTCTTCTTCAAAACTTGTTTTCAAAATCACCATCCTAAGGTGATTCTAGCCTTTTCATGGTTAGGGTTGCTTTAGGAAAGTGTTACATTTAAAGTGACCGTTATAGTCCATATTTTCAAAGGTTTGTTGTTTTCAAAACCGTTGTCTTAAAGTGGTTATAGCCTTCTTATGGTTAGAATCGCTTTAGGAAAGTGTGATACTTTTATGAACTTTCTAAAACTAAAAATCTCTTTTCCAACATGCTTTCTAAAAACTCTCTCCAATCTCTTTTCAAAATTCACTTTGCAAAACTCCTTTTTAGGATTTCCTTCCAAAACCACTCTTTCCAAAAACTCTCTCAAAGTTTTACTTTCCAAAATCCCTTTCTAAAAACTTTCTTTTCAAAATTTACTTTCTAAAAACTCCTCTCTAGGATTCCCTTCCAAAAATCTTCCTTACTAAAAACTCATTTTCCAAAAATCTCTTTTCTTAGAGTCCAAGTTAAACCCAAGAACCAACAATTAGAAAACCCTAATTTTCTTCCGTAAAACATGATTTCTACTCTTGACTCAAAACCTAAGTTTTCAAAATCTCCTTTTTACATCAAAATCATAAGTTTCCAAAACCTATTTTCTACATCAAAACTATATTCCTCAAAATCTAGGATTTTCAAAACTTCATCTTTCCAAATCCATGCCAAATCTAATCTCCATTTTAGGAAACCAAATCCAATCTCCCATTTAGGAAACTAGTTCTTATTCTCCGTTTTTGGAAACAAAATCAAAACACCTTTTTTAGAAACGAAATCCAATCCTTTGTTTTAGGAAATAGGAATCCCAATCTTTCCTAATCTGATACCTTCCTAAACCATACGTTTCCCAAATATAAACTTTAAATCTTTCCTTAAACTTTAAACTTCTTAATCTTTCCTAAACTCAAACCTTTCCTAATTTCAAATCCTCTTAAATTTCAAATTCAAAACTTCATTAAGTCAAAACTTTCTAAAAATGAAATATTTCTTAAGTTAAAAGTTTCCAAATCCAAAACTTTCTTAAGTCAAAACTTTCTAAATTTGAAACTTTCTTAAATTCTAAACTTTCTAAATTCTAAAACTTTCCAACTTTCAAATCTTTTCTATTTCAATAGTTTCCTAATTGGAAAACTTTCCTAATTTGAAACTTTCCGAATTCGAATATTTCCTAAATTTCAACTTCCCTAATCTTCCAAGTCAAACATTCAAGTTAAATCTTTCTTAAAGCTCAAGTCTTTTCTCAATCTCATCTTTCCTAAGTCTAGGTTTTCCAAAATTCTGTCGTTCCAAATCTAGTCCAAGTTCTCTTTTAATGGTCAAATCCTCTTTCAAGTTCAATTCTAGGTCTAAGTTCAATCATGATTTCCTAATCTTCCAATTCGAATTCTAAATCAAAATTTCGTTCTTCTAATCATACCTTCTATTTTTAATTGGACTTTTGTCCGAACTACGACTGACTTGATTTCTCAAAAAGGATACGTAGGTAACCCTCCTGGCTGCGGTCATAACCTTTTTCCAGCTTCTATTTCCACAATCTTTTTCCAACTTCCAATTACATAATCTATTTCCAAATTTTCAATTCCAAAAATCTATTTTCAAATCTTAAATTTTAATTTCCAAAACTTTCTTTCCAATTTCAAACTTCCATCTCTTTCTTTTCAAATCTATTTCTAAATCTATTTTCTTGCACTTGTATATCATGCATCATTCTTTTAAATATTCTTTTCAAAAGTGGATAGAATTGGATATTTGTTAATCGAAGACTCTAATATGTGAATCTAGGATGAATAGATATGTAGGTACCGCAAGGGCAGGGTAGGGTGATGGCTTAGTACATCTTCCATACATGTAACCAACCTTCGAACTTAGAATCACTGTTTTTCAAAAGACCAAAATAGAGTTTATTTTCAAAAAAGGGCTTAAAAGTTTTCTAAAAGTTTCCAAACAACCTATTTTCTTAAAAACCCTCTCTTGAGGAAGTATTTTCCAAATCATTTTCCAAAAACCCTAAGTGTAGTTCCTAAAACTCACCTTAATCAAGTTAGGTGGTGACTCTAATTGTTTTCTAAAAGCCCTTTATTCAAATCAATTTTCAATTCAAATCTAGTCGCACTCATTCTTCTAGGAGGATGAGTTCTAACGAGAGAGTACAGTATTTTTTTCGCTTGTGTGTGTATTCCTAGAGTGCAAAAATCTGGGCGCCACAAAAGGGAAGCAAACAAGAGTTTCTTTCAATCAAAAAATGTGATTTCAACATCAAGGCCACTACAACTATTACACATAGATTTATTTGGACCAACTTGAAATCTTAGTTTGGGTGGTAAACAATATACTTTGGTTATTATTGATGTTACTTAGTTTTAGGGATGAGACTATATTTGTTTTTATAAAACTCACCTTAATCAAGTTGACCATGGTAGGTGGTTTTCAAAATATCTAATTGTTTTCTAAAACACCCCAACATGATGCGGTTTATTCAAATCAATTTTCAAAATTCAAATCTAGTCGCACTCATTTACTTCTAGGTAAAAGGAATGATATGAGTTCTAACCACCTTGCAAATTTCTTTCAACAATCTGAAAGTTTGATGCCGAAAAATGCTTTTAGAGAAGTTTTAGTTGAAAATCTATACATGTTATTTTGATGAGGCTAATTTGTCTAGGGATTTTAGATGCTATGAGATAATAAAGGAATTACAAGGCAAAATCACTAGTTTGAAAAATTTGAAATGATCCCTGAGTTTTAGGAATCCAAGGTAGTGCCTATTTCTTTCACAATCTGAACCGAAATGCTTTTAGGAAGTAGAAAATGATGAATTTTGGATTTTAGCTATGAGATAATAACTAAACTAGTTTGAAAGAAATGAAGTTTGGAACCTAGTGCCTAGACCTCAAGATCATCCTGTCATTGGAACAAAATGGGTTTTCAAAAATAAAATGGATGAATCAAGAATTGTTGTGAGAAATAAAACTAGATTAGCAGCTTAAGGTTATAGTTAAGAGGAAGTCATTGACTCTGATAAAACATATGCAACAGTAGCCAGCTTAGAAGCTATAAGAATGTTGCTTACATTTGCATGTTTTAAAGATTTCAAACTCTATCAAATGGATGTAAAAAGTGCATTCTTAAATAGTTTCATCTCTGAAGAAGTATATGTAGAACAACCCCCTGGTTTTAAAAATTCCAAATTCCCAGATCATGTTTTTAAACTAACAAAGGCACTGTTATGGTTTAAAGTAAGCACCAAGAGTATAGTATGTAAGATTGAGCAATTTTTTGATTGATAATGGATTTTTAAGAGGGAAAGTTGATACAACTTTTTTCATAAAAACAAAAAGTCATGATATACTTGTTGTGCAAATATATGTAGATGATATCATATTTAGTTCTAATAATGATAAGCTCTGTAAAGAGTTTACAAAGTATATGCAGGGGGAGTTTGAAATGAGTATGCTGGGAAAGCTAAATTAATTTCTTAAGCTCCAAATTAAACAATCAAAGGAAAGATTTTTCATAAGTCAATCCAAGTACATGAAAGATTTACTAAAAAGATTTGAAATAAAAAATTCAAGGCCCTTAGGCACACTCATGAGCACATCAACCAAATTGGACAATGATGAAGGAGGTAAATCTGTTAATACTAAATTTTTCAGAAGCATGATTGGATCTTTGTTGTATTTAACTGCTAGTAGACTTGACATCTTGTTTAGTGTATGTATATGTGCAATGTTTCAAGCTAATCCTAAGGAATCTCATATTATGGTTGTTAAAAGGATTTTTAGATATATTAAATATACTCGAAATTTGGGTCTATGGTACCCTTAAGGCACATTTTTTGATCTTGTAGGCTACTCTGATGCAGACTATGCAAGTAGCAAAATTGATAGAAAGAGCACTAGTAGCTCTTGCCAATTCCTTATAAATATGTTAGTTTCTTAGTTCAGCAAAAAATAAAATTTTGTTGCATTATCCACAACAAAAGTTGAGTACATAACTGCTGGAAGCTACTGTGCTCAGGTTGTTTGGATCAAATACCAACTAGAGGATTTTGGACTTTCTTTTGATCATATTCCTGTTAGATGTGACACTACTAGTGCTATTAATCTGAGTAAGATTCTCATCCAATACTCTTGCACTAAACACATTGAGATCAGACATCATTTCACTAGAGATCATGTGCATAAAGGTGATATCAAACTAGATTTTGTTAAAACTAAGCATCAATTGGCTGACATTTTTATTAAACCTCTTAGTGAAGACAGATTTTGCATGATTCGAAGAGAATTAGGCATGTTCAATCATGTGAATAAATCATTGTTTGTGATATTTACATATTTAAATGTTTATATGAATGCTATGTATTTGCTTGCTTTTATTATTGCTTCAATTGCATATTAGTTAATGGCATATAGTTGCTTTACATAAGTACAGAGGTGTCAACACCTTATATAAGAGTCGACACCTACTGCTTCTATTGGGCAAAATGGTCTCTAAAATTTAAGGTGTTGGTACCATATGCTTCACGTGTCAACACTTTTTTGAATAAAAGGGGGCACAAATGATTTATTTATTTATTTTTTTTTTGGCCCAAGGTGTCAACTCCTATAAAGAGTGTTGACAACCTAGCACATATACATACATATTACATATTTGCATATATAAATCCCTCAAGCCCCAAAGTGTTGACCTGACAGTCTTACTTCACTCCTGAAAAAACCCTCATTTCGAAATTCCCTCTTCAAAATCATTTGAATCTCTTTCACTAACTACTCAAATCCCTTATACCCTCTCATTCTTCCATAACCGCTCCACAATGGCTCCTAAAACTGTTGATATAACAAAAAAGAAGAATGACAAATCTTTGAGGAAATTAATGTAGAAGTCTACACCAGTAAAAAGGGGAAACAAGAAAGGAAAGGACATTGCAGAGTCCTCAAAGGTCTCAAAGAAGAGAAAGGACACTAATGAGTCCCGAAGGGTTTCAAAAAGGAGAAAAGGGAAGAAAGTCGCTACAAAAAGTGATGATTGACTGGAAGGAGACATATGGTTTGAAAAGAAAACCCTTAAGCCAAAATTTGAAACTGATATGTCCTCCAGAACTATTCTTGTGGGAAGATAGATAAACTATGATGTTTTTACCAAGTATAATTTTATTTTTGATGAAAAATTCACCATTATTGGCTGAAAATCCATAACCTTTATAAAAGAGGATACCTATCATGTTCTTATTAGGCATTTTTATGCAAATTTAGAGCTTGTGCAATCTTCCTCTACTATTAGCAATTACGTGAAAGGGGTCTATAAGCACCACATTTTTGCCCGCTCGGCAATCTCCGATCCAATTGGACTTACACTTAAACTAACACAGACACATTCAATTCTAAACCAGTTTTTCAAACCAAATCCAATTAATCAATCGCTTCGCGAGCCCGCCAGGCCCAATGGAGACAAAATGACCAAAATGCCCTTGAGGCATTGCTCAGTCCAATTCTAATTGGCACGTCTTCCTAAAGACGATAAGTCCCTATTTCAACCTCAATTCTAATTTCAATTCCATCTAGATCAATCAAACTCAATCCGGCATATCCTTTGAGAAAGTTGATCCCTCAACGGTAAGTCCATCTAGTTTGGTGCGTTTATGGAGAAAATTTCTTAGAATGGTAAGTCCCTTCAAACCTGTCAATCGGGACGGAACCCAAAGTCCCCGAGATGGTAGAACGGTTCACTTCTAGCGCCTACTAGCCCACCAATGTAGAATGTCTATTATTTAGCACGTTTTTTGATAAAGTTAATTCCTCAGACAATAAGTTCATTTAGTAGCTTTTCGAGATCAAGCAGTCTCTGTAATGAACGCATTCCATCAGAGTGAAAGAAACGCTTACAAACAATCAGAACCGTCAGAGTGGCGGAAATACTCGCAAATAGGTCAACATTGGGAGCCTTTTGGCTGTGGCACATTTACCGAAGGACAAGATAACTCATCACACACCATCAGAGTGATGGAAACACTAAAAATTTGGGTCAACACCAATGCCTTCTAGGCCACCCTAGTGAAAAATAACCGAACTGTCCATTGAGCCTTTTCTAGTATGCTTCTTGAGAAAGTACCTAAGTCCTCAGAGTGGTAAGTTCACCCTTCCAAGATTGTCCCAAAGACAATCCGGCATGTTCAAGTGCCTTCTAGTCAGTTGTAGACCAATTTCGAAACCATCCAATTAAAATGACTATTTTGCCTCTAGGCATCCGATCGCCTTTAAGAACCACACCGGCTCTGTGTATCAAAACAGTAAGCTCCCGAGGACGCTTCTAATAGTATTCTCAACCTTCCAATACCTTTCTAGATCATTTTAAGGCTATTCCAACAAACTCGGGGCAAAATGATTGTAATGCCCCAAGTGGGCCGGTCACGTTTTCTAACCACACCGGCTTTGGGTATCAAACCAGCAACTCTTTGGAACACTCTCAACAGTGTGTCCAACCTTCAAGCCTTCTCACAGGTCACTCCGGGTCCATTCTGGTGTTTTTACGATTCAATTGACTATTTTGCCCTTAGCGGGCCGGTTGACCTTTTCAACTATTCTAGCATTGCTTCTCAAGTCTGTTACCTTTAAGGCACTCTTTCAAGGTTTCTCATCCATTCCTGGCTAAGTCTGGTTACTTGGAACCTTTCGGATCACTCTCGAACTTTTTGGAGTCACTCCTAGTGGAGCCAAACCAAAAATTGCGTGGTAGTCACTAGGAGAGGCACCCAAATCTTTTGTCTTGCATCCAAAGGGCAGAAGATACCTTTCTTGCTGCATTAAGACCTTTCCTAAGTGCTTGGCTCCACTAGCAGTGGCACCAAGCCAATAAAAGGCCTAGAGCCACTCCTAGTAGCGCCAATGGCATTTTTGGCTTGACATTACTTTAATAGGCGCTAATGCTATTTCATTTGTCTATAAATACAGACCCCCCTATGTGAAAAGAGTCCGTAAACTTAGTCCTGAAATGTTGTCTCTCTAAAAATAGAGCTTAAAGTCTCTTTAAACCCTAATTCTCTCAAGTCTCTTCAAGCCATAGCCTCCATACACTCAAACCCAAAACTCTATACACTCTAACACAAGCATCCAAGCATCCATTTAAGACTCAAGTACTACAACTTCAAGACTCTCAAGGTTCAAGTAAAGCAAAGTAAAGCAAATCAAGCAATCAAAACAAGAAGAATACGAGATTGGTTTTTTATTTACTTTTATGTAATCCCCCTTCTCTCTTTTCTTTCCGAACTCACTTGGGTTTTCTTTTTCTTGCATGCTTAAAACAAGGGACTCTCCAATTCATGCGTAGGAAGAATTGTTGAGGGTCACCGTGCTGGGGACTTTTTTCAAATTCAACCTTTGATGGTGTGTGTTCAGCCCCCTTGATTATATGGGGTAGCCTAGTCTTGTATGTTCACAACCCTATTACATTGTGCATATCATATTTATATATTCATTCAAAATTGTTTCCAAAGTTATTTTTCAAACTTGCATCAAAGTTGTTTTTAAATTTGCATCTAAACTCTCTTTCAAAACTTGCATTCAAAATCTATTTTTTAAAATTTGTTTTCAAAATCACACTCTGGTGTGCTGTTGCGGACACCCAAAAATAAAATCGATACCTAAAAACAATTATGTAGTAGTGTGAGTAAGGATCATTCCCACAAAGAGTGCTTAGTCTCGTTTTATGCTATGTGAACAAGGATTGGGGGGGTTTTAGATTTAATGAAAACTATTTCAATAATCACAACTACGTAACAATTCAAATTAAAGTATTGAAATCAATCAAAAGAACAAATTTTGGTCTAGGTCAACATCCATCATCGGAATTTACAACTGATCATTGATGCAAGCATACAAATTCACACATTGAATATTCACCGTCGGAATTATTTTTTTTTATCTCTCCTTAGTTGTAGTTAATCAGAAACAAGAGATCTGATTAACCCTAACTATTAAACAACCCAGGAAAAGCACACAAGGTTTAATCTATCAGTAGCCTTAAGAATTAGAGAGATCGATAAAACTAAACAACACAAGCACAAGCGGTTACATTTAATTTAATTGAATACCCTTCCTAAGATATAATAATTCCCAACGCAGTAAATCATTAAATCTCAGTTGCTTCACAAATTAGAGGAATCAAACAATTACGGATTTGATATCTAACTCAGTAGTAGAATACAATGATTAATAAACTAGTAGGCCTCCTAGTGATTAAACAAGACAATCATGAAAATATGCATAGAAGAACATTCGATACTCAAAGCATAAATCGAATAATGAAAAAAAATTAGATCTCACAGTTTATTATTAATTCCGAGGTTTTTGTCTCCTTTAACTAAGATTCAAAGTTTAGCCACACAGGGCCATAAAAAACAATTCAAAGAATAATCTAGAATAAAACAATCCCAGCTTTTATAAACGTTTGAAAATTTGCAGCTGCGTCAAACTGTTCCAACGCCCTTGATACTGTTCGAACGCATCGGACTACCGTTCAAACGGTACGTCGAATGCACTTCGAACGGTAAAACCTGCTCTCTGAATATTTCGAATGCTCTTTGAACCTAAACTTGACATGTATCCATTTGACGTAGCTTTCGAACACATCTACTACCGTTCGAATGCCTCTTGGGACCGTTCGAACGCCTCTTCGAATGCTGCTTTTAATCTCGTGTGAATTCGCCAACTTTAAGCTATGATCTTCTTCCTGGAAATTCCATAGCACCCTAAGGCCAAATATAAGAATAGTGAGTATCTTTACGTATCAAATAAGTATAAAAGATTAAACATTACGGATAAAAATATGATATTTGCATTCTCATCACACTCCTAGGAAGATTATAGCCACTCCATGGTTAGAATTGTTTTAGGAAAGTGTTTCATTCAATGTGACTATCAAGGTCTAAATTTTTTGGTGTAAACCCTAAATTGTTTTTCATCGAAACCATAATCTTAAGATGATTCTAGCCATCCCATGGCTAGGGTTGTTTTAGAAAAGTATGATATTCGAAGTGATCATTATGGTCCATATTTCAAATTCTTGTTATTTTTCAAAATCACAATCCTAGAACAGTTTTAATCTTTTCATGGTTAGAATCGTTTTAGGAAAGTGAGATATTCAAAAGATTTTCAAAAGTCCATATGTAAACCCCTTTCCAAATTGTTTTTCAAATCTACTTTCTAAAAACTCTTTTAAAAAATCTTCTTTCTAAAAGCTCTTTTTAAAAATTTACTTTCTAAAAGCTCCTTTCAAAGGTCCACTTTTCAAAAATTCTTTATCTTGTAGTCCAAGTCAAGCCCTAGAATCCATGGTTAGAAAACCGTAGTTCCTTTCTTAAAATCATGACTTTCTATTTTCTACCTTAAATCATAGATTTTCGAAGCCTCTTTTGCCTCAAATCATAGGTTTCCAAAACCTCTTTTTCTTACCAAATCATAGATCTCCAAATCCAAGATTTTCAAAACTCAACCTTTTCAATTCCATACCAAATCAAATTCTCCAATTTTGGAAACAAAATCAAATCATCAATTATTGAAAATAAAATCTAATCTTCAACTTTAGGAAATAGAAATCAAATATTTCCTAATTTCAATCTTTCTTAAATTCGAACTTTCAAACCTTTCTTAATTTCAAATCTTTCCAAATATCAAATTCTTCCTAATTTTCAACTTCTAAATCTTTCCAAATTTCAAATGTTTCCAAAGTTCAAATCTTTCTAAATTTAAAACTTTCCAAATTCAAGTCTTTCCAAAATTAACTTTTTCTTAAAATGAAACTTTCCTAAAATGAAGCTTTCTTCCTTTGAAACTTTTCTAATTCCAAGCTTTCCAAAATCTTACCTTCTAAATTCTTTCAAATCAAATATTCAAGTCAAATCTTTTTCAACCTTTTTCAAGTCAAGTGCTCCCAAGTCAAATCGAATCCTTTCCAAAGCTTTCCTAAATCCAACTTTCCTAATTCAAAATTTTCTAAAATCAAACCTCTCAAGTTCAAATCGAATTTTTCCAATTTAATTTCATGCTTCAATCCTTAGGTTACCTAAACCCTAGGATATCCAAACCCTAGTTCAACCCTAACCCTAAAGTTAGGAAATTTCAACTCTTTTCTAAACTAAGATGGTTTTCAAATTTTAATCTAAGTCAATATATTTTCGAAGCTCAACTCAATCTTTCCAAATCAAGTCCAAGTTCTTCTTTAAAGTTCAATAATTTCAAATCAAAAATCAATTTGAAAACCCTCAAGTTCTATTTCAAATTAAAATAAATTCCAAGTCCAATTTCAAATCTTCTATTTAAAGTTCAAATCAAACCCTTTTTTCAAATCTTCAAATCAAAGTTCCAAATCAAACCTTTTTTCAAGTCAAACTTTCCAAGTGTCTATTTTCAATCGGACCCCGAGTCCGAACTACGACTGACCTGATTCCCAACAAAGGGATACGTAGGCAACCCTCATGGTTGCAATAACAACTTTTTTCATACCTCCAATTTTCACAACCTTTTTTAAAATTTCCAATTCCAATCTATTTCAAATTTCCAATTCCATAACCTTTTTCAAGCTTTAAATCTTCTCTTCAAATCCTTTTCTTCAAAGTTATTTTCAAAATCAAATTCTTTTCGAGTAGCAAGGATGCACACAAACTTACTTGAGGGGGGTACTAAAGACATATGCAAGTGTTGAGCAAAGAGATACAAGGCAATTAAACCACTCTGGAAGCAATAAAGATGTGTGTAGGTCGACAACAACTAGAAAGTATACTTGACATTACAGAGTTGACAGTTAGGGTGTTTCTTAGGGTAAGTTGATTTTCCTTTCTATTAGTCCTAGACGGCTGAACCAAGGCTAATACTGATGCCCTAGAGTTTTATGTTCTATTATGCTTTGGATAGTCCCTCACTTGGTATCCAACTAGGCCGCATCCATAACAAGCTCTGCTTCCCAAAAGACATGTGCCCCAATGTTTCTTTTGACAAGTTGGACATGTCGGTATTTTATTAACTATACAATTCCCTTAGTCCTTGGTGTTCCTCTATAAGGCAGACAAGTTCCCACTTGAGGATCTCGAATTATATTGTTTCGAGCTTTATCCCCTATATTGGTCATTCCCGGTCCTCTTCTTGTGCTCCTCTCGATATTGCATCGACTCATTAACTGCTCCTTCAAAAGTCCCCAGAAATGTTGGGGGCCTCAGTTGCTGGATTTGTTCGATAGGGGTTTGAGGCACCTCTTCCACTCTTGGCACATGTGCTACTAACGGCTCAGGCTTGTTGGTTATGTTGCTAAGAGTAATTTGAACTACTTGAACGAGTTCGTCCAAGATCCTCTCAATACAATCCATTCAGTCCTCAAGCCCTTTGGCTCCTCTATGACCCCTTCCTTTTGGCACCATACTATTCATACAAATGCATCAACAGTTAAGCATGAAACATAGTATTACTACACGAAATACAGCTTGACATGTCATTATACACAGATTACATATACGTACACATAACACATAATCAAGTCAAACCTAGAATTATATCTAGACACGACTCAATCTTACGGTGTCAACCTATGACTCTGATACCACGCTGTCACGCCCCGTAACCCGGCCTATACGAATTTAGGGTACATGACCAGTCAGTAGCAAGGCTACTTGAGGCCACATCACATAAACGGGTTGATCACCTGTTCATAATCATTTAAAATTTACACAATTACGGTATTAAAACTTTATAAACATAAAGTAAAACGTATGTCATACACAGCAAAGCTGTGCC
>CM065383.1:38515000-38522500 GCA_033060915.1 Euryodendron excelsum | reverse complement strand
TCCACTCGTTGTAGTCTAGTAGACATTCCTAGTTTCCCCTTGATTGTTGACCTAGGGCCCATTCCAATGGCAAACCTCAACGACGGCAACAATGACAACCTCGAAAGAGAAAGTAACCAAGGGACGATGCCGCCCAAAACCATATCATAAGGGATTACATGAATCCCCAAAGGCAAACCCCCACTTCCTCCATGGTACTTCCTGCACACCAAGCCACACCAAATATTAAACTAGGAATACTACTTGCCTTGCCCCAATTTAACGGTTGTGATTCAGAGTAACCATACACACATATTAAAGATTTTAAAGATGCATGCTTACTTTTCCAGGATAATTCATGTCCTAGAGAGGTTTTACTGTTGAAGCTTTTCTCTTTCACTCTAAAGGATAAGGCCAAAATGTGGTTTTACTGTTGAGGCCTATGCCCATACATACGTGGAATACACTGCAAGGGGAGTTCTTGAAAAAGTTCTTTACTCAAAATCGCATTGAGGCACTACGGCGTGTCATCTCCCAATTTACACCGAATAGTGGTGAGACATTCTTCCAATGTTGGGAGAAGTTCAAGGACCTACATTTTGCATGTCCACATCATGGTTTTCCTTAATGGCACATCATAGACACATTTTACTCTTCATTAACTCCTCAATTGAAGATATTTGTCGAATCTATGTGCGCGGGAACCTATCCAGTCAAAAACCCCACAGAGACATATAATTACCACGACTATTTGGCCAACCTGGCTAGGGATTGGGCTAATGCTAACATGGCTAGAGATTGGTCCAACACTGAAGCACAAAATCTCACACATAAGCCCACCACCACATCACATGTCAGAGTTAAACACCAATTGGGGGAGGTAGAAGATCTACAAGCAAGGATCATGGCACTCACTCGTAAATTGGAGGCTTTGGAAACATCTAAGGCCACCACGACAATATCAGCTGAAACACCTTCGTCATGCTTAGTTTGTGATACACAGGACCATGATACTACATCATGTCCAGTAATACCGGGGGTACGGGAAGCACTTCATGGCCAAGTAAACACGGTTGGCCAATTTCAAGGGGGATATCAAAATCAAAGGAGTGGGAACAATCCTTACTCCAACACGTATAACTCCAGGTAGAGGAATCACCCTAACTTTGGGTGGAAACAAGAAGGTCCTTCAAACCCTCAACCCTTCCAACAACCTCCACCACCATTCCAAACACTACCATAATCGTTTCAAGGTCAATCAGTCATGTATTCCACGCTATCGCCGTCACAACCATACATACCTCAACCGGCACAATATCAACCCCCATATAGGAGAAATAGTGAGGACCATCAAGTAACTAATGATCTTCAATCACTCGCAAACAGGGTCACGAATCTGGAACAATCGTCATGGGAAACTAACTCAATAGTCAAAGACATCCACAAGATGTTGATGACTCAACAAACACAAAGGTGATTTCCGGCCTAACCCCAACCAAACCCTAAACCTGCAAACCACGTAGACACGACATATGAACAGTTTAGGCCATCACCTTTCGGAGTGGAAAACAACTAGCACAAACTAGCACTCCTAGCAAAAGTAATCAAGGGAAAAAGGATGAGTCTACAGGGTTAGGGCATAAGCAAGGGAGAAAGGAGAGTGAGAATGAAAAGAACAAGAGTGAGTAGAAAAAACATGGGAGTCATTCTAAGCCATCTCCTCAAATGTCTAAGGATGTGAGCACGAAAGACTTAAAACATGCTCCATTCCTACATAGGTTGACCAAAGCGAATAAAGTGAACTTAAATGCCGAAATTTATGATGTCTTCAAACAAGTTTGAATTAATATCCCTATGTTGGATGCCATTAAACAAATACCTTCCTATGCCAAGTTCTTGAAGGACTTGTGCACTGTCAAAAGAAAGTTGCATGTCAAAGAAACGACAATGATGAATAAAAATTAAAGCACAATTCTCCAATGTAAGTCGGTGCCGAAATTAAGGACCCTATTTGCCCTACGATTTTGTGTATAGTAGGAGTTTATAGAATTGATCTAGCACTTCTTGACCTATGTTTTAGTATGAACCTTCTTCCATATTCTATGTATGAAGAACTAGGTCTAGGAGAACTTAAGCCTACATGAGTTACACTAGAGTTAGCTAATCGGTCCATTAAAGTCCCTAGAGGTATCGTGGAGGATGTGCTCATATAGGTTGATACAGTCTACTATCCGGTGAATTTCATTGTCATAGATACCTAGCCTATAGATGCTAAGTCATCTAAGCGTCATATTCCAGTCATTCTAGGACGACCCTTCCTAGCAATTGCAAATGCCATTATTCATTGTAGGAATGGGTTGCTTAAGCTTTCATTTGGGAATATAACCTTAGAGACCAACATTTTTACAGTGGGTAAGCAATTATAAGAAGTAGACCAAATTGAGGAGGTAGACTTCATCGAGTCTATCATCCAAGAGCATGTAGATCGGGAGTTCATAAAGGACCCAATTAAGAGGGTCTAGCTTGGAGTGAGCCTGATGGTCAATTGGAGTCTAAGTGTGTAAGTGATAGAGACCCGTCAATTGCAAGGGGAGGGAGTGATATGGTTATACATGTGGGTCATTGCACCCTTACTTTTGAACCCTTTACCCCGAGTGTTGTCAAGATAGTCTTTTCCGAAGAGCAACCACCAATTCTTGAAAGAATGCCTTTACCTTCTACCCTCAAGTATGCTTTTCTTGGGGAAGGTGAATCATACTCCGTGGTCATATCCTCTAGCCTGTCTAAAGGCCAAGAGGCATCCTTATTAAAAATGCTCATGAAGCCTAGGAAAGCCTTAGGTTGGACCATAGTGGACCTTCACGTCATTAACCCTCTCATGTGCACACATCGTATATATCTCAAAAAGGAGTCTAAGCCCGTGCGTCAAATGCAGAGATGCTTAAACCCCAACATGAAGAAGGTAGTTAGAGGAGAAGTGCTAAAGCTTCTCGATACAGGTATTATACACCCCATCTTTGATTCCAAGTGGGTAAGTCCAACCCAAGTTGTCCTTAAAAAGTTAGGAGTCATGGTAGTACAAAATGAGCATAATGAACTAGTGCCAACTAGGAACCAAACAGGTTGGAGAATGTGTATTAACTACCGGAAGCTCAATGCCGCAACTAGGAAAGATCACTTTCCACTTTCATTCTTAGACCAAGTCCTAGAACGAGTTGCGGGCTGGGCTTTTTATTACTTCCTAGATGGTTATTTCTACTATAACCAAATAGAGGTCGCTCTAGAAGATCAAGAAAAGACTACATTCACATCCCTTTTTGGCGCCTATGCATTTAGGAGAATGCCTTTTGGCCTATGCAATGCACCGGCCACTTTTCAAAGGTGCATGATGTCTATCTTCAGCGACATGGTTGAGCAGATCCTTGAAGTTTTCATGGACGACTTCTTGGTTCATGGGGACAGCTATGAGTCGTGTCTTGAGCACTTACAACGAGTTTTGGAGAAATGTGAGGAAAACTATTTAGTGCTTAACTGGGAGAAGTGTCACTTTATGGTGACATAAAGTATAGTCCTTGGACTTATAATGTTCGACAAAGGGATCAAGGTAGACAGAGCAAAAGTCAAACTTATTCAATGTCTTCCTCCAGCTAAAAGCGTAAAAGATGTGAGATACTTTTTAGGGCATGCCGGGTTCTATCGGTGCTTCATTAAGGGGTTTAGTGCCATATCTAGACCTTTGTGACACTTGCTTTCATTAGATGTACCTTTCGAGTAGACACCACAATGCTAAGAAGCCTTCGATAAACTCAAAGGGCTTCTCACCACCGCACCTATTATTCGATTATCCAATTGGCCTCCTCCTTTCGAGTTAATGTGTGACATGAGTGACCATGCGGTAGGGGCTATTTTAGGGCAAAGGGTAGATAACAAACCATATGTCATCTATTATGCAAGCAAAACCCTTAATAAGGCCCAATTGAACTATACCACCACAGAAAAAGAGCTCATTGTCGTGGATTTCGCACTTGACAAATTTAGGTTGTACTTAATCAGATCACTTGTTATCATATACACCGATCACTTCGCGCTAAGTACCTCTTGAGTAAACCTGATGCGAAACCCCAACTCATTCGATGGATCCTTTGGTTGCAAGAGTTCCATATTGAAATTCGAGACAAGAAAGGGGTAAAAAATGTAGTAGCCGATCACTTGTCGCGGCTCCCTACTGATGGGGAAGCCCAAGAACCCCTTCCAATCAATGAACACTTTTCAGATGAGCATCTCTTTCAAATCACTACACATACAAGCACAATGACCCCATGATATGCTGACATTGCGAACTACTTAGCCACCGGTAGGATACCATCACATTGGTCTAGCATTGATAAGAAGAAGTTCTTTAGGAATGTGAGGTATTTCTCCTGGGAAGATCCTTACTTGTTTAAGTATTGCCTTGATCAAATTATTCATCAGTTCTCAACGCCGAGGTGAAAAGCATAATAGAGTTTTGTCATTCACAGGCATGTGGTGGGCACTTTTCATCACGTAAAATTATTGCAAGGATTTTACAAAGCGGTTTCTATTGGCCCACCTTGTTCCATGATGTCCATACCTTTTGCACGTCTTGCGATCGATTCCAACGGTTAGGAAGTCTAGTTCGGAGGCACATGATGCCTCTTACCCCTATCATTATTCTAGAGCTCTTTGATTGTTGAGGTATTGATTTTATGGGACCGTTTCCTAATTTGTGTGGCTATATCTATATTTTAGTGGCCATAGATTACATGTCCAAATGGGTAGAAGCCATCCCGGGGCGTACCAATGACCATGCTGTTGTGGTCAAGTTCTTAAAAGAGTATATTTTCTCTAGATTTAGTATGCCTTGAGCTATCATCAGTGATGGTGGCTCCCACTTCTATAACTGACCCGTAGGTCTCCTAATGAAAAAGTACGAGGTGATTCATAAGGTTGGTACACCTTATCACCCCCAAACATAAGGCCAAGTTGAGTTAGCGAATAGGGAGATCAAATAAGTCCTCGAGAAAACCGTCAACCCTAATCGAAAGGATTGGTCCTTGCGATTAGTGGATGCATTATGGGCATATAGGATTGCATAATAAGACCATCATAGGGTCGTCTCTGTATAGACTTGTGTACGGGAAGGCGTGCCACCTTCCAATTGAAATAGAACACAAGGCATATTAGGCAATCCGCCAATTTAACATGAGTCTCGATTAGGTGGGTCCTTTACGACAATTGTAACTCAATGAACTAAAAGAGATACAAAATGACGCTTACGAGAACTCAAAGATCTCTAAAGCAAAGATGAAGTCTGTACATAACCAACACAACCTACATAAATCTTTCGAAGTTGGTCAAAAGGTCCTTCTATACATTTCTCGGTTACACTTGTTTCCGAGTAAGCTTTAAAGTAGATGGTTTGGACCTTTTACTGTATAAGATGTTTCACCTCACAAGGCTGTCGAAATCCATAATCCTAGAAATGGTAATGTTTTTGAAGTCAATGGGCATCGATTGAAGCCCTATCTTAAGTTTGAACAGGTAGAGGTTGAATGTCTGGATCTACGGGATCCACTGCCTTTTGCATAATATGAGACATAAGGCCTTTCTTGTACATTGTATAGTAAGTGTTGAGGTTGAGTCGAGTTGGGGATAGTTTAACCCTAGTTGGGGGGAGGGGGTGTTATCCCACCCTTTCACCTTTCCCCCTCCCATCTATCATTGTGTTGTGTGCTTTTTCATTTTTCTCGGATTTCAAAAATTGTTCCTCTCTAGTTGGGGGACCGGGGGGGGGGGGGCGTAGTATGCAAACTTTGGTTTTAGGGGCGTAGCGTGTTTGTTTTAGTTTTATGTTTATTAATACTTGAGATAGTTGATAGGATAGGGTAGAGTGAAACCTAGCAACGTGAACAAGCCGTGTAAGGACACAATCTGAGAAATGGAATTTTTGCTTGAGGGTTCGAACCCTCATCAAGGCGTTCAAACTCTCAGAGGCCTTACAAATGGGAAGTTAGCCTTAGCATTCGAACTCCTTTAATGGAGTTCGAACCCTCCAAAATGGGAAAAATGGAATTTTTGCCCTAGGGTTCCAACGCCTCTGACGGCGTTCGAACTCCAAGCCTAGAAACCATTTTTTTTTTAAAGGGGTTAAGTGGGCATAGTAGGGGCATATGCATCCATTGTCGCCTATTGCTCCTAGGCTCCCATTAGGAGGATTTTCTTGATAAACACCATCTTCATGCATAATCTCACCTTGCACTCTCTAAACCATGCATACACTCCTCAATTGCATTGTTGGGGATTTGCCCCGTATTGTTGATAAAATTTTAGAGGATTTCCATGGCATAGAATCCCCTATTGAACCATGAGTTTTCTTGTGCACACTAGGTGTTTGTGAAAATGCCCAGTGATTCTTTAGCCCTAATTTCGGGTTCAATTGGACCCCAATGCATATTAGATAATGTGAATTGGAGAATTGAAGGCCAGGGCATAGAAGTTTCATACCTAGAAACCTTGATCTATAGGTTTCCCACTAGGTGTTCGATAAAAGGTTACATTGGCCACGACCGGCTGAAAGGGGGCAAATCATGGCTTTTGGAGGTTGGGGTGTTATTGTAAGGAGGTTTGTTGTATAGGAGGTGCATCATTCTCTTACATTGGGTATCAATTGCATTAGGCATGCTTTCATGGACTGTGGTAGTCATAGCCTGACACAGGCACATCGCTTAGACATTCTCATGCATTGCGTCTATACATTAAAGTATGACATGTTATGTGTACTGCTTGCATTTGCACGGTGCTTGAGAAATGAGCACTACGGAGAAAGGGGGTAACAAGGGAGATAAGCATGGGGGCTCGGGTAAGAAGTCCAAAGGTCCCGCCTCTTCAAAATCCTAACCAACCCAAAAAGACAAAAGGAAGAAGACTACTGTTAACCTAAGTTATGATGACACCGCTTTACCAGGAAAGTAGAAGAGAAGTTTTATAACCAAGTGTGGGTGAAAAATGGGGCGGTCATCAAGAGAGAGTTTCATATAGACACATTTGAGGAACCAGGTTTTTGCTTTCTTGGGGATTTTACAAATCGAGGGTGGGTTGGTTTAGCAGATTTCAAGGCCGAGTCCATTCTCACACT
The DNA here is from genome assembly GCA_033060915.1 of Euryodendron excelsum. Taxonomy (NCBI): domain Eukaryota; kingdom Viridiplantae; phylum Streptophyta; class Magnoliopsida; order Ericales; family Pentaphylacaceae; genus Euryodendron; species Euryodendron excelsum. The sequence continues at coordinate 38,515,365 of CM065383.1, read as the reverse complement.
GTGTCAGGAGTTTATGTCAAATATTAAGTATAAACCGGTGATAGAGAAAGGGAAAGAGAAGATTGTGAGTTGGGTGAGGGGGACGAAGTTGGTAGTAACTCTGGATACCTTCGCCGAGATTTTTGGTATTCCTCAAGTAGAGAACCCGAACTTCGCATTTCCGGATATAGGGTAGCCGGACTTGGCTATCATTTCCTAGGAATTGCTCCTAGAAGGTGATACATGGGATGGGAAGGTACAATGTAGTAAAATGTGACTTAAGATAAGTATCTTATCCTATTTCTCTTTTCCTGTCATTCATTATTACCCTTAAAGTGCACTGTTGTTATGAGTGTCACGAGGCCAGCTTTATTGTGGGCCATAGG
>CM065383.1:38280000-38510000 GCA_033060915.1 Euryodendron excelsum | reverse complement strand
ACATAGCGACAGATTATTTCGTGTCCCCTATCGTAGGACTATCGTTGCTAATTTAGGGTCTTGCCACGAAAGACCTTACATGTCAATAGTTTATTTCACGTCCCCCATCCTAGGACTATTGGGCTAGATTAAAGTCTTGCCACGAAAAGACCTAAGTCAGAGTCATACATAAAGAATCTTCCACTTACTTTATGTGGACATTCTAGTTCGTAGGTTTTAATTAATATCATAAATAAGGTTCGTATATAATTCAAAGCACAACATTTATACCTGAACGTAATCATTGATGCATTGAATTAATGGAAAGAAACACATGAAATGTAATTAAACTTGAAAGCATTTTGAGAGTAATAAGTCTTACTCATGACATATCTTTACTCACCTTTTTCCGATTGATCGGGTGATAAACAAGGTGTTCTAACATAAAATGCACGTAGAAGTATAGAAACATCAAAACAACGTTCTAAGGCAAGCAATAACACGTAAACCGAGACTAAGCACATAAATCCCTCAATCCCGACTCACCAACACCTCACTCTCACCATGAAAGAGCGAGACTAACTCTAGGACAAGGCCCCAACGCAAAATGAGAACATAAAGTTGAGGGTGAAGTATGAAACCTGGAACATCAATCCTTTTATTGCGTCCCAACCACCGCGAACAAAGGATTCTCACACAAGGCTAGTTCCATATGAAAATAAGCTTAAAAGCCTTTAATTTGATAGGTCATGGCTTAAAAACACATTTCAGGTGAAGAAGTGAGGTCTCACGAAGAATGGGGCAACACTTTGAAAAAATGAGGTTTTCGGCATAGTTTTAGGTCAATTTTAAACCCCATCTCTCTCAATCTGTAAGGAATTAGAGAACAAACTTAATATGGGTACAAAGGTCTATGAGTCTACTTTCTAATGCTTTAAACGGTGTATTAATCTGAGTTTTCTATAGAAAGTTATGCCTATTTTACAAAACAGTGCTGAAACTGGTAGGCCACTTGAACGCCCAACCGAGGCGTTCGAACGCTAGGCAAAATGAACTAGGAGTTCGAACGGCCAAATGGTCGTTCGAATTCTAGGCCAAAAAAATGGAAAAATCCCTTCTCTAATAGTTCGAATGCCTCTTGGGGGAGTTCGAACGTCCGGTTTTCTTCCCCATACCGTTCGAACACCATATCGAGCGTTCGAACGCCCAGTTCTGGGTAACAATTGAAGTTTGACCCAAAACTTCAAAACTCAACCAAAACTCCTCCAAACACAACCAAACCTTCCTAATACTCTTAGGGCTCAAAGATTAACCCCCAAGGATGACAATAACTCAAAATGGGGGAGAAAGAACAACTAAATCAAAGGGATCTAAGGAAAATATTAAAAACCCTAACATTCCATACATTTGGGGGTCTCAACTCCCAACTCTCTAATTCTCCAATATTGAGCTATACGCTCTAAAATTCAAAGTAATTAGGACTCAAAGATTCCCCCAAGACAAACCCAAACACCCTAATCCATATAGATGCATATATACAATTATACATTCAAGATTTTTGTTCATACCTTTCTCTTTCTAGCTTTTCTAACTCCAGGGTTTCCAAGCTTGGTTGAGCTCTTCTTGCTTTCTCCTCTTCTTCTTGATCTTCTCCCTTCAATCTCCTTCCTCTATCTTTTCTCCTTTTTCTCTCTCTCTCTCTCTACAAATAAGTGTGTGTGTATATGTGTATATAAGGATGATACACATGGGAATAATTCCATGTGTCTCACTCCATGGGCTTAAGTTATAACATAAACTCTTATTGGTCATTTTTTACCCAAATGATGCAATAACAAACATTAAATAATGCAAATACTAGAAATTCTCATTAATTTAAATAAATAGAGATTCGGGATATTACATATTTACTTTTCAATTACATTCTCTCTCTCTCTCTCTACTTTTAGCATACATGCTCATGCATTCAATACTCCATGTTAAGACAAGAGTTCCAAAGTAACTCAAGTCACTGTATTTTCATGCATATGATCAACCCATAGAGAGTGACGCCAATATCACTCTCCTTTGCATAAAACCTACCAAAACCCTAAGCATTTTGACGTAACCCTAAAGACTTATGGCATACATTTCAAGTCATTCTATAAATAGTGGCCCCAATCCTTCTATGCTCACGAAAATAAGGTTGCCAAGAAGACAAGAGGCAATCAAATAGCAAGGTCTCTCAATGACCTCCCCAATATCAAACTCAAAGAGGGCAAATTTAAAGACTCAAGAGTAGTTTAGAATCTCAAATGTAAAAGTAGATAGGTGGAAGTCCCAAGGAAAATGTTCCGTCTCCCCCTATTAAAATGTATTTCAATTTCGTTGTATTTAAACTCAAAAGATCAATGTACTCCTTTACTTTTTGCAAAAAATGAATGAATGAATGCATGTTTCCATTCGATGGTAAAGTATCTGTATATAGGGACAAACCCCCTATCTCAAAGAAAGTGGGCCAAATACAGCATGTTTAGTCTCCCTCTCAATAAGGGACATCCCTAGGGCATGCATTGCATAAAGCCTCTAAATACCAAAGACTAACTTGTGGCTTATGTTCTTGTTTTTCTTTTCTTTCTTTCACAGAGACTACACATAGTCTTAGACCTCCATGAAGCCACTCAATGAGTCACCAAGTTTGATCCTCGAACAAAACCAAGCCCAGATATTAGAAAAAGTAAGAGGACTTGGGAAAAGGACGACCAAAATAGAAGCAATGCTCTCCTTGCACCTATCCCATGTAGGTAAAACAACCTATGAGCAGGCTGAGGCTCCTCAAGTCCAAACTCATAGGGAGCATGCTATCCTACAAAAAGGAGCCAAGGGAAAAGACCGAGATTACACTTCGTAAATTGCCGACATCTTTGCCAAGCCAACCACCTTGTTTCGATACCCCCCAAGCCTATCTTTAACCGGGCGCCCTAATCATATAATCCTAATCTATCATGTGAATCCCATTCAAACTCATCGGGCCATGACACGAAAAGTGGTCCCACTTTGAAATGTAAAATCCAAAGCTTCCATAACTTCCAAACCATCAACCCTACTATTATCATACCAGAAACTGACCCTCGGCCTTTGAAAACATCTAACACACCCTGCCAACCTAAAAGGGGGACTAGAAAAAATTGAGTTTTTACTAAATTTGTTTGCACACTAGCCACAACCTATCATGACCTTTTAGCAGCAGAATACCTGAAACTTATACTCTCTCAGCCTCTGCCCAATCCCTTATCACCCAACTTCAACCTAGCGATTTGTGAATATCATTTGGGAGGACAAAGGCATGACACTGAAAACTGCTTCGCCCTTAAGTACAAATTCAAGACCTAATAGACAGCGAAATCATAGGCATACAATCGGTAAACCCTACTCTTGTCCCCAATATAACCACAAATCCACTGTCAACCACATTATTAACCTGATACTAGAAGAAATAGAAGAGGATAATGGGCTAGAAGAGGCCATGATAAAAAATTATGATGGGGATTGGGAGAATAATAAAGAGAGCAATTGGGAGGAGGAATTCCCACCATGCCCGATCTATTTCTGTAATCCCAATGAAGTGCATGATCTTATAGACTGGCCGATTGAAAAGCCAATACTTGTAGAGGAGGACCTTGCCAAAGATATGGCCGTTGATGGTTGGGGTGAGTTTCTACACCCTAGGTATGCCACAGCTGAGCGCTACATATTGGAGACCACCTGGCCTGCGACTGAGTTCAATTATGAAGACATGGGTTGGGAACTGGAGAAGCCAAAAGCACTAGCAAAGTTGTTCGAAATGGAGGGAGGGGAGCTAGCCAACTTATTTATTGAAGAAATTAAAATGGCCACAAAGGATAGTAAGAAGGTTAACGAAGCTGACAACTGCAAAGTCACTATCAACTCACCCATAATCTCAAAAGTAGTACCTGCCTACCTTGCATGACAGATGGAGCATCAAAGATGCAAGCATCATTCTAAAGCCCAACTAAATAGGATTCTGTTTAAAAGCGTATAAGAGTGGGATGTTTTCATCCACTTGCTTTCTATCCCTTCTACCTTTTTGTATTAACTTTATGTCTGTATTTACATAAGAACTCTATGCTTTTCATTCACAATATTAAAATGATAGTTTTTATCCAATTATTGTTGTCTCATATTCATATGAATGATAAATGCTTCCTAAATAAGGGGTGCGTTCTATCTGATGGAAGACCTAACCTGAAAGGTGTGATAGCATGAGTTAATCACTTGCCGAATGTTTAACTTTTTGAAAAGAGAGAAAGGATGAGTGAGGAAAGCACCCAAAAACAGCATTTACAAGACAAAGAAACTAAGTGATGGGTAGACTAGGGAAATCCATACTAAGGGAATTATGAGGTAATCAAGCGCGATAACGGTGAATCGAGGAGTAGATGTTAGGGTCTTGGTTGCAAGTGATCTTGTAACCGTTTGACGTTTGATTTAATGCTTGGTTTGGCTGGACTAGATCCTGTGGGTTTTTACCATAGCCTAGGGTTTTCTATGCAAAATATTGTGTGTTAATTGTGTGATTGTTTTACTTTACTTTACTTAATTTAAGTCATGAATGCACTAAGTCATAGTCATTACTATCATTACATTAGGTTAATACATATCATTTAGCAAAGCATAGTCCGAAAGGTTTTCAATTGGTATCAGACCAGGACTCTCAAAAGTTGCTTTGAATTTTGAAAGAGTGAGATCCTAATTGTCTAGAACTATAAATTTGCCAAAGGAAGGTAGTTCTACTACAAGACCTCTATTGCTTGATGGATCAAACTATCCCTATTGGAAAGTAAAGATGAGAGCTTTTCTTAAGTCAATTGATTAACAAGTATGGCTAGCAGTTATGAAAGGTTGGTCTCCACCCACCGTTGAATCTAATAAGAAAAAGATTTTAAAAACATCAGATCAATGGGATAAAAAGGATTTTGAAAGTTATGGGTGGAATAGCAAAGCCATAAACGTCATTTATAACGGTGTCACAATGGAGGAATTTCGTTATATCTCTAACTATGAAATCGCTAAAGAGATATGAGATATTTTACAGATTACTCATGAAGGTACCATAACTGTGAAAATAGCCAAACTCTATGATTGACTACTGCCTTTGAAACTTTAAAAATGGATGAGGATGAAACTTTTGATCAATTTTATATTAAACTTAGCAATATCCTCAATTCCAGTTTTAACATTGGTGAACAATTCTCATCTTCTAAAATTGTTAGAAAATTTTTGAGATCTTTACCAGAGAGATTTCAAACTAAGGTCACAGCAATGAAGGAAAGTCGAGATGAATATTCCATGAAAGTTGAAGATTTAGTTGGCTCATTACAAATTTTTTTAAGAGAATTTTTGTCAACCTAAAAAGAATAAAAGCATGGCTTTGAATTCTATTAAGGAAGGCACAAATAAAGGTAGTGGTAATGACCTGATGTGAGTCCTGAAGAGATGGCTCTTATTGTCAAAAAATTTTAAATTTTTTTTAAAAAGAGACAACAAAGCCAATCATTTTCTTTTGAAAAAAATAGAGCAAAATCTTTTGATAAAATCAAGTTTGTAAGGAAGAAGGATAAATCTGGTAAAAAATAGTGCTTTGAATGTTATGGCTATAGGCATATTACACTAGATTATCCCAACAAAAAGAAGAATAAGGGAAGCAAAGTTTTGACCGTAACATGAAGCGATTTTGAGAAAGAAGAAAAATTTGACCAGGATGATGGATCTAAGAACTTCACCGCGTTTGTTGCTTTTGCCTTCGAAATTATGGAAAACTTCATCAAAGATACAAGAAATAGAAAAGTTTGATAAGTCAGATGGTTCTCTTGGATCCCCTAAAATGGAAGAGGGAGAATCTGATGATGAAGAGAAGAATAAGCTCCAATTAGTCTATGATCAACTTTATTAACAATACTATAAGTTGACAAAGATAAATGTCAAGCTAGGTACTAAATTGAACAAAGTATTAGAAGATGTTGAAGTACTGAAGAAGGAGAACACTAAGGCTTAAGCTCAAGTCAATCAATTACAGATCCACAAATCAACTTCATCTGATAAAGTTAAATTCCTTGAGAAAGATACACATGACAAAGAAGATCTTAAGAAGATTCTTAAAGAAAAGGTGAAAAAGCTTGAATCTGAGCTTGAAAAGTCTAACTTGACTTTCAAGAAGTTCAAGGCAGGCACACGTACAGTTGAAAAAGTATGGAAGGATCAAAGGAATGCTTGGGATATGCATGGTATTGGATATGAAGATCAACCAATGAGTTCAAAACAATCCAACAAGCAACCTAACATGCATCTCAAGTTTGTGCCTTTAGGTAAGTATGATCATTCAAAAGTTGAAAATTTTGGCACGCATTTTGTGCCTACTTGTCTTTATTGTGGAATAAAAGGTTGCATAAGGACACAATATCACAAGTTGCATGGTCTACCTTTTGATAATTTCAAGTCTCAAAAATCCTATAATCAAGGTAAATCAGACAATGAGTCATTGTCCAATAGATTTCATGTTCTAACTGAAAAGTCGAGGGCTTTAAATTCTGAACTCGAATGACTTATTCAGCCTAAAAGAGGTGAAAATTATAGGACAAGATCAAGGGTGAACCCCAAGTCTAAGACAGCTTCAAAAACTAACCGTCAGCCCTCAAATAAAGTTGAAAAAGTTTTGTGGGCAGTGCATTACATTGTAATTTGATTTGAAGATTGAAAAAAGATAAGAGAATCACTGCATAAGATTTGAGATGATATGTTGATGGTGCCTCATTTATGCTGGTATTAGCTATTCTCCATCTAAATTTGAATACGTTCTTAACCTTTCACATAAAAAGATCAATACAGTTTCAAATACTAGCAATAGGTGTTCTATTCTTTCAATGATGCCGAACGCAAAAAACTTTTTCCAGTGTGTAAAATTGCTATTACTTTATTTTCACATATTGGGATGAACGGATTTGTTTTCAACCTATGGAACAATTCATGTTTATCCCTTCATTACGTGTGTTTTATTTGTTACTGCGAATTGATGTCAACTACTCAGAAGTACTGTTTTTAGGTCCTTGATTGTTAATGTAATTAGAGTTTTGTGTTGTTAAAGAATTGAGGATGTTGGATAATTACATAAAAATGCTAAGATGCCAATGTTAGTAACTATAGATAGGAGAAAATTTTTCAGATGGAAAACTTATGAAATGAAATTGCATCATTGGGGTTTCGTAAAAATCTTTTAAATTAATGGATTTTTTTTCTTTTTATTTATATCATTCAATGACAATTGTAAAAATATGAAGAGTCACATTAGTATTATAAGCACATCAGTTTTCCTTTTCTGAATTTTGTTTTTTTGCATTTGTTTGGGTTTTTTGCTAGTATTTATGTTAACTGCATATGCTGTGTTTGCTACCATTCGTGCTTTCACAAAGGGCGTCTTTCTTACGGATGGATATTTTCCTTGAATGAAACAAAAAAAAAAAAAAAAAGAATGATTGACTAAACTGAAGGAAGTGCTTATTTCCGCACTGAAGATGGGGCTTTTAAAGTTTCATAATTAAATGAGTGAGGCTTCGTAAGAGATAAGGAGGCGGTGAATATGAGCCATTTTTTAGCTGTTGAACAGCAAAAACTTGAATAAATGATTATATGTAGTCTAAACTAATCCATGACGGACAAATAGTAAAAAAGAGGGGAAAAAAAATAAAGAAAAATGATTTAATCAAGAGTTTTATTTGATAGATTGCAACTTGAAAGGAGCTTCTTTGCATGATCGAAACCATGTCATGTAGGAAAGGAAATTCATTAGCCTTCAACGCTTGTTTCTCCTTATTATTTCTCATTCATTCAATACCAATTTTAATCTGTATAGTTAGGATTTCAAAATAGAATTGAATAAAGAGAGGGAAAGAAAAAAAAAGTAGAGAAAATAAAGCAAATTAATCAAGAGTTTACTTTGATAGATTGCCACTAGAAAATAACAATTTAACATGCATGTTTGAAACCATGTCGCGTGGGAAAGGAAATTTCATAAACTTTTAACATGTCTTTCTCGGTATTAATCATTTCTCATTCATACAAAATCATTTTTGATAATAACGTTTTGTTATTAAATGTCTGGGCATTTTACATTTCAAATAAGAAAAGCAGCAGAAATGTCTGGTCTAATTAAATTGGTTCAGAGCTAAATAGATTCTCCTAATTTTTGGACAATGTTAGGCATATAATTTGTTTTTGTTTAATGTTTAAATCTCTATTAACAGTAAGATTGCAACTTGTAGCATTTCTAGAGTGCCCAAATTAAAGTTTGGACACATATTTGACTCCCCCTTCCCTAGCTGTTCCCTAAGTTCTTAAAAGTAATAAGAAAAAAATACCATCGTTCTTCTAAAAATAAAACGTAAATTAAACAAGTAAACTGAGTATGATAATCGTTCTACTTTAGATTCTTTAAAATACTTCATCTACCATCACATTTCCATTAATCTACGATGGTGATAGTCCCTCCTTTCTTTTACAAATGCTTTCAAAAAATCCATGGAATGTCCAAAGTCTTCCCTCTATAATTATTTTCTACAATTTTTTTACGAGCAGTCACTTGTATGCTAGCATAGCAGGTTTGTAGTGCTAAATTAGAGAATGAAGTCTCAAAAGGCTGAAAGTAGAAAAGGTTGGTGGGTACAAATTATTTTGATTCTTATCTTGGCAAAAAGCACAAATGGCAGTGTCTTCAGTCCTTGTCAAACAAAGATTTGGAAGATTTCAAATCGAATATTTAGGAATGAACTTTAGTAAACTAAAGGTAATGAAGGAATGTGAATATTGCTCTTTTATTTAGATTTGATGACTACCTGCACTTGCCCAGTATACTCTCCTTTCCAGCATATATGCTTCTCTTCCAAACTTTATGCAAATAATATCCCCTTGCTTCATCAAATTAAAATACCATAAATACTCTCTCTCTCTCTCTCTCTCTCTCTCTCTCTCTCTCAAGTACTACTTAACAAGTACTTAAGCTTGAGAACACTAGGCTGTGCTAGAATTGGGATAAGTTGAAGAGACAGAAGCTGAGAAGAGCAAACCCTAATCAATTAGGGTGGCTGAATATTATATTTAAACATACACATGGTAAGGTGTCAAATTACAAACATCACCCTATCAATATATCACAATTACAAGACAACTATAAAAGGAAACAACTACACAAATACACTCCATAATATGCCCCCTCAAGCAGTAGGGGGAGGAATCCACAACAGCTTGGATCGAAATAAACTAAACAGAGATGAAGTGAGCCCTTTGGTAAAGATATTAGCCAGTTGATTAGAAGAAAGAACAAAATGAACACGAAGCAAACCACGGCAAACCAAGTCGCAAAGAAAGTGATATGACACTTCAATATGCTTGGTTCGAGCATGAAACAGGGGATTTGCAGTAAGCTGGGTAGCACCCATATTATCAGAGTAAAGTGTAATAGGAGAAGACCAAGGGAGACCAATATCTGTTAGCAAATAAGAGACCCATAAAAGATCAGAAGTAGCCATGGAGAGGGCTTTATATTCTGCTTCATTGCTAGATTGTGAGACAGTAAGTTACTTATTTGTAGACCACGAAATCACATTAGCTCCAAGAAAAATACAATGCCCCATTGTAGATCGACGGGAATCGAGGCAGCCAGCCCAATCAGCATTGACATATCCAGTAAGAGAAATGGAAGAGTGAGAGTTGAAACATATGCCATAGCCTAAAGTACCCTTGAGATAGCGCAAGATCCGCTTGACAGCTTAGAGATGAACATCTCGAGGCATATGCATAAACTGACAGGCTTGTTGCATAGCATAAAGAATATCTAGTCAAGTAAATGTAAGATATTGTAATGCTCCAACAAGTTGGCGATATTGAGAAGGATCATCAAGTAAATTTCCTTCGTGAATAGAAAGTTTACGATGCAATAGCTAGAGTAGAACAAGGCTTGCAATCAAGCAGTTTCAGTTTAGAGAGAAGGGAAAGAATATACTTGGTTTGTGTAAGTCGGAGTGCAGAAGATGTTCTAGTTGCTTCAATGCCAAGAAAATAATGTAATTCCCCTAAATCCTTCATAGCAAAACGAGCAGAAAGACAATGGATCACAAAGTGAAGCAAAGAAGCTGAAGAACCAGTGAGAATAATGTCATCCACATACAGAAGAAGAATTAGAATATCATGGTTACGGTGAAGAACAAGCATAGAGGGGTCGGCCTTACTACAGATGAAGCCCAAGGCAAGAAGCTCAAAACTAAAGCAATGAAACCAGGCACGTGGGGCTTGACGGAGACCATAGATAGCTCGATTGAGCTTGTAGACATGAGTGGACTGTGAAGTATTAACAAAACCTGGCGGTTGAGACATATATACTTCTTCAAACAATATTCCATGTAAAAAGGCATTTTTCACATCTAGTTGGCGAATGGACCAGTTCAAGGAAATAGCCAAAGAAAGAATAGTGCGAATGGTAGTGGCCTTAACAACAGGACTAAATGTCTCATCAAAGTCAACACCCTCCTGTTGAGTATAACCTTTAGCAACAAGGCGAGGCTTAAATCGTTCAATGGAACCATCAGCACACTCTTTGATTTTGTAAACCCAACGACAACCCACAACATTCATGAAAGATTGATACGGAACTAAAGTCCAAGTATTATTTTGAAGAAGAGCATTGTATTCATCTTCCATTGCTGCCATCCGTCGCGGGTCACGAATAGCATCTCGATAAGATTTGGGTTCCTGAATAGAAGAATGAAGTTGTGCTACAAACCCTTGAGGAAGAGGATGCTTGCTAGTGTGAAGAACACGAGGCTTACGAGTACCATCCTTAGAACGAGTTATCATAGGATGACAAGGAGCTTGTGAAATCAATGGAGGGTGAGGTGGTGAAGTAATAGATTGGACAACTGGGGAAGGTAGTGGAGTGGGAACCTCAGTAGGAGTGACTGGGTCGTGCTCAGGGGAGGTGTTCGAGCATGATCTTGAGTCACTACTATCTGAATAACGAGAAGATGATAAGGAAATAGTAGAAGTGTTAGATTCAGAACCTGTACCCATTGCAGTAGAGGGCGAAACAGATGACACCATCAGAGGGATAGAGATATGAGAGGTAGAACGAGACTGAGATGCCGAACCCAATACACAGTCTGTCCGTCAAAAAGGAAATGTATTTTCATCAAAGATAACATGTCGTGAGATATAAATGCGACCTGTGGAAGGGTGAAGACATTTATAACCTTTGTGAATATTGTTATATCCAAGAAACACACATTGTTGGGATTTTGGCTCAAGTTTATCCTTGCGGTAGGGAACCAAATAAGGATAGCAGGCACAACCAAATACCCTCAAATGGGAATAATCAGCAGAAGAGCCAAAAAGAACCTCAGAAAGAGAACGATGACTGAGCACGGGAGTAGAGAGCCTATTGATGAGGTATACAATAGTTGAAAAAGCTTCAAGCCAGAAAGAACAAGGCATATGAGCTTGATAAAGAAGTGTCAGGCCCATTTCTTCTATGTGTCGATGTTTACGTTCTGCCAATCCATTTTGCTGAGAGGTATGTGGACAAGAAACTCGAAGAGAAATACCACAAGTATCAAGACATACCTTAAAGACCTCATGGGTGAGTTCTCTAGCTCCATCACATTGAAAGGACTTAATTTGACCATGAAACATTGTTTCACCCATGGCTTTAAAATGTTTGAAGCAATCAATGCTATCGGATTTTGCCTTCATTGGATAGAGCCATGTGTAACGACTACAATCATCGACAAAAATAATATAATATCGAAAACCAGATTTACTCAAAGTTGGAGAAGGGCCCCATATATCACAATGAATCAAATAAAAAACAACTGAAGTTTTTTGTGTCGACAATGAAAAAGGTAAGCAACAACTCTTACCACTCTGACATGCTTCACAAATATTACGAACCACTGGCGACCCATGAAGTAAAATTCTGTTGTTTGAGATGAGCTTAGAGATAACTCGAGGAGCAGGATGACCCAAACGGCGATGCCATAATGCTGAAGAAACTGACTGAGAGGCTGTGGCAGCAACCTGATTATTCTTTAAGTGAGATTGCTGATAGACTGCAGAAACCTTTTGAGCAGGAATTGGATATAAATTGCCTTTAATGGGACCTGCCATTAGAGTCCTCCCCGTACGTAGATCCTTGATGGAATATCCCCATGGAAAACATTGAAAAACACAGTTATTATCATGGGTTAGTTTGGCAACAGATAAGAGATTTTCTTTAAGTGCCAGAACATGTAAGACTTTATTTAAGACCAATGAAGCATCAAGAGTGGGAAGAATTCCTTTACTGATGCTATTGATAGAGAGAGAATTACCATTACCCATGTAAACTTGATCAGGACCAGTAAACGGTGCAGACTGCTGAAGCAAACTAGAATTTGAAGTCATATGGCTAGTGGCATCGGAATTGGCAAGCCAGTGTGTAGAGACATGGTCTTGAAAATTTTCTGCTGCAACTGTGGAAGTGAGATGAAGGCCAACAAAACTAGATGATAGAGAATTATTACGGCCGTCATAGGAAGAGCGATCATCACGGCTGTCATAGGAAAAGCGATCATCACGGCGGGCGTTATGCTGGTAGCGATATCTACACCTATCAGCGGTATGCCCTTGGTCGTTATAAATTTGGAAAATAACACGTCGAAAATCTTGATCACAAGAATCACGAGGAGAGTTACGAAACTCTTGATCACGATAGTCATGCGGTAGATAGAGAGTGTGCCTGTTGTCACGACCATTGCAATTAAAATTACGAAAATTTTGGCCACGACCACCGTGAAACCACTGTCCAGTTCCACCATTACCATTATCACGCCGTTGATCACGACACTGGCCAGAAGTGTGGTTTCTTCCAAGAAGTGTTACCTTAGTGGTTCGAGAACCTGTCGGTGCAATGATAGATTGTTTGTCCAACCGTAAACTCTGAATTCGTTGTTCATGAACCAGCAAACGAGCTCGCAGATCATCAAAGAACGGTGGTCTCTCTCTGTTCTCAATGGCAAAAACAAATGGTTGGTAATCTGGGTCATGCTGTAAACCATTCAACGTGCGAGTGATGATCTCTGATTCGTGCACTTGATGATTAATAACAGCTAATTTGTCTGCTATACTCTTGATTTGGGCGATATACTCTTCCGCTGACAAGGATCCTTTCTTAATGTTTTGAAGACGATCACAGAGAAAATCAAGTTGTGCTTGCGACTGCTGTTGGAAGAGAGTTTCAAGGGTTTCCCAAACCGCCTTTGATGTTTGTTTACCCAAAACATAGGCACTGGTACTGGGTGACAAAGTTGCTTTCAGGCAGCTTAATAAAAACTGATCCATTTTTATCCACTCATTGTACTTGGGATTAGAAACATGCTTTTGAGACGCAATGTCAAGGATCTCTTTTGGAGGAGGAGGTATAGACCCATCAATGTATCCAAACAGTTCATTGCAGATGATGATGGGCATAAACTGGTCACGCCATATTAAGTAGTTTTCAAAATCAAGCTTCACAGAGATATGGTTGTAGATGTTTGCAATAGGGAAGGACAGAAGCGAAGAAGAAGATGAACCTGAGGCCATAAAGAATAAAGAGTAGATAGAAGGATTATGAAGAAAGATGAGAAAGGGAACGAACAAGAAGAAACAGATAAGAACAATAAGAAAAGAGATCAAGGAAAAGAGGATGGAGATCAATTTTGCCCTACGCCCAGAATATGCTCTGATACCATGAAGAGACAGAAGTTGAGAAGAGCAAACCCTAATCAATTAGGGTGGCTGAATATTATATTTAAACATACACATGGTGAGGTGTCAAATTACAAACATCACCCTATCAATATATCACAATTACAAGACAACTATAAAAGGAAACAACTACACGAATACACTCCATAATATAAGTTGATGAGGTATTATTTGTTTGTGATTGATGAGAGAAAGGTCATGTTGGGTTTGAATTATTTGAGTTGATTAGATCCCTTAGATTAACTAACTAGTCTGTGGTTTGAAAATTGTAGTTTTTAATTGCAATACAATTGATTATTGTTTTATAATTATTTGTGCCGTAAAAAAAATAAAGCTAATTTGCAATTTCTTGTTAAGGTAATTTACTTATCAAGTTTTGCTGGAACTAATAATCGGATTGGTCAAAAAGAGCTCAACTTGTAATTAGTGTACTTGATAAAACACGACTATCAGCGAAATACTTTAAATCATACAATCAATTTCATTATCATAAAATCTATCTTGTAAATTATATCATGTTTGTACAACCTAAAATTTCTTACATGAGTTTTTTTCTTATATCATAATATTCCATTTACAATGCCTCAAATAAATGTTTTGAGACTCAAACCATTAAGTGAACCGAAAAAGAGGCCAAGTAATAGATTATTGGTTCAATTGTTGGTTCAATCAGAATCAAACCAGAATCGAACTATGACTTCATTATTACATTATAAATATATTTAAAACTATAAATAAATCGACAATTAAGAATCTAAATTATTGCACTAAAAGTATATCACACCAACATGTCATAGATAATAAAGCATGTGCACCAAAACGAGGAGAAATTATTCAGTGCTACTAGAGCACCATGCGTCCTTACTCCTCCACTTACATGAAGTGAGACCCCCACTTATTATGGAGAAAGGCAAAGACGCCAAATGGGAAGGTGATATAGGCAATGGTCTCTATATTCAGACAGGACGATCTGGCCAAACGGTCACCGGTTCGAACGGGCTTCCAGTTAAACTGTGATTTTTTGACAATTTTTAAAGAAATACACCAGTTTTCATCTCAAATGGTTTTGAGGATTAATCTAGACCGTTTCTAAGACCAATCAATGGTACTGGCTGGTCCATTTTCAAAACATTGCCTCATACGTGGTTTGCTGCAAAGGGAGCTAAGCCAGAATATGTTTTGTGGCTCGTGTATAACATAACTTATAAAAAAATAGTGCTTGAGGGAAACATCTTTGATAAATTAATTGATTGAAATAAAAAGCCATACATGTAGACTATTGGCTCGAAGAGTTAACCCAAGAGGGGGGGTGAATTGGATTTTTCAAAATTAAAGATAATGAAACCAATATACAAAATTAATGGAACAGTGATTTAATGCAAAATAAGAATGCAAGCAAAATAATACAAGGTGATAGTTCCTTTAAAAGGTGTTAGTACTTCGCGAAATCCATCTACCTGCCTTGCTCTCTTTAAGTCCAAAGGTGTTATCACTTCTGAAAGGTGTCAACACATCCTCTGGTTCTTCAACCTTCTTCACAGTTTTAGAATTTTCAAGTCTTCAAAACTCCGTCTTCAAGTAAACTTGAACATTTAGAGCACCTTAAATCTCTTTGAGATTAAATTGATCCATTAATTTCTTGGTAAGGTTCCTCTATCCATCTTCAAGTTCTTCAATCCACCATGATATGCCTCCGAAGCTTGTCTTCATTTCTTCAATGTTTGTTGACCACTTTTAGCACCTTCAATTCTTCAAGAATAAGATTACCCAAATAAACTTCTTGTAAGGTTGACCAATCAATAATCCACTTCAATCAAGCTTCCAAATTTATTTTCTAATCATTTCCTTCATTATAATCATTTTTAAGCAAAATGTGAATAGAATTAATAAATACTTTCCACACATAAAGTAAATTCATTAGAAAAACAATATAATATTTTGTTATCATCAAAATCAAGGTATAAAGTCAATAATCTCTCCATTTTTTATGATGACAAAACCATAAACAATATAAGCAGAATATCAAATGAATTACTTCCTTTTGATCTAAGGGTAACTCACAAGTCAACAATGTGCAATAATAATCAATTCTCAATAAGCAATACCAATCAAGAATTTTGAATTTTTTTTAATTTTCTCCCCTTTTCTCATGTAATCAATACTTTAGCTTCTTCTATATTTCTCTCCCTTTTTTTCAATCGACCAAAAAGATACATACATATATATATATTAAATTTAAAGACAAGTACAATGGCAAAAAAATATTAACATATAGAAATAACTATCGTTAGGGGTCAAACTAACAAATGCACCAAATCATAAAAACAAGATAATTAAACCTTCATAGCATCTATATATATATGGGCGTCCAAAGAAAATATCCAAAACAAGTTACCAACATTCAAAATATTACATAGCTATATTATCTTAAAGGATGACAACCCATCCGTAATGATAGAGTTATGTTTAAAATATACAAATGCAAAATGATGATTATGCTCATGCAGATTTGGGTAATGGAGATTGAGTTATGTCCACTCGGTCTTTAGGGGTATTTAAGAATGTGGAGGTTGGAGGTCTGGGTTTGAGAGAATATTTCTCGATAAGAGGGGGTTGCAGGTTGACTTTCAAGAGGAGGGTCTTCTTGTTGTTCTGGTAGCAGGGGTCATAAGGTTTATCTAGTGGAGGCTGAGAATACTATGATGGAGTGCTGCCATCCTTAGAAGATCCACTCATATTATTAGAGGAATTCTCTATTTCCACTACTGTTGGGTAAAGAGGTTTATATTACTCTCCAATAATCAAAGCAATATGCTTCCCAATATGCTCAGTGGTGATCTCTATGTAATCTTGAATATCATCTTTCACTTTCTTTCCTTCTTTCACAATAAATTTTTACAGAGTTAATACATTCTTCTCCAAGCTCACCAATCTAAATGATCCATTGTCCACCTTTGTGTTGATTTTTGTGAACATTTCTTCTTGATATTATCTCATTTCTTTCATCATGTTTATCAACACATCATATTGCCCTTGTCCAGTGCTATGAACCATTTGATGTAATTGTTTTGCAGTTTCAGAGGTTTCAAAAGGTCCAGCTCTATTTAAAGTTTCTTCCCCTTCAATCTAGTCACTAACAGATTCTTGTTTTTCTCTTGAATCCAGGTTTTGGTCTATGGGTCCACGGTATAACGCATCTTCTTAAACGTTACCTCATTATATTCCTCAAACTCAGCCTTAATCTTTCTCACAGCTTCACCTTCCAGATTCACTTTGAAGTGTTTGAACACCAATGTCAAAAATATTCTATATGACAAGCATGCTCTCTTAGTGGTTTAATCTCATTTATGTGGTAGAGAATATGAAATGTTATGTCAATTTTAGAATTTGTCAGATAGCCCCATAAGAATAACACTTCCTTATCAGATACATGCTCAAATTTTCCTTTATTACACACAAAAATGTGAGAGGCAAAGTGATGAATCAATCTCAGCTCAAGACAAAGATAAGGTGCCTTAGGTTGAAAGAACTCTTCCACAATCTGTGTGCTCAAGATCAGTTTCAAAGCTTCAATCCTTTCCTCCCTTGACAGATTACCTTTTCCTCCTATTGATAAACTTAAGATTTTACATACAATATGTTTTGTAAGAGTGATTCTGACCTTGTTGCACCCCGAATTTTCGCACTCGGGAAAATACACACAAGCAGAAAAAATATGGTACTATCTCGTTACAACTCATCTTCATAGAAGGACGAATACGACTAGGTTTGAATGGAAAATTGATTTTGAATAAGGGTTTTTGGAAAATGTTTGGAGTCACTACCTAACTTTGTTAAGATGAGTTAGGTCACTTAAAACTAAGTGTAATCTGAAGATTAAACTTAGGATTATTGAAAAAAAAAAAAGGTTTTTGAAAACTTCCTCAAGAGAAGGTTTTTAAGAAAATAGGTTGTTTGGCAACCTTTGAAAAGATTTAAGCCCTTTTTGAAAATAACTTCATTTTTTTGTCTTTGAAAACAGTGACTCTAGGTTCGGAGGTTGGTTACGTATAGGGAAGATATCCTAAGATCATCACCCTATCCCGTCATTGCGGTACCTGCATGTCTATTTACCCTAGGTTCACTTATTTAGAATATTCGATTAACAAATGTCTAATTATATCCACTTTGAAAAGAATTTTGAAAAGAGATTTGACATGATCCATGATATGCAAGTACAAGAAAAGAATTTGATTTTGAA
Source organism: Euryodendron excelsum (assembly GCA_033060915.1). NCBI lineage: Eukaryota > Viridiplantae > Streptophyta > Magnoliopsida > Ericales > Pentaphylacaceae > Euryodendron > Euryodendron excelsum. The sequence goes on along the minus strand of CM065383.1, from coordinate 38,491,954 downwards.
AATAACTTTGAAGAAAAGGATTTGATTTTGAAAAAACTTTGAAGAGAAGACTTGAAGCATGAAAAGGTTATGGAATTGGAAATTTTGAAAAAGGTTATGAAAATTAAAGTTTTGAAAAAGGTTGTGACTGCACTCATGAGGGTTGCTTACGTATCGCTTTGTTGGGAATCAGGTCAGTCGTACTTCGGACTCGGAGTCCGATTGAAAATAGACACTTGGAAAGTTTGAGTTGAAAAAAGATTTTATTTGGAACTTTGATTGGAAGGTTTGAAAAAAGGATTTGATTTGAACTTTTAATAGAAGATTTGAAATTGGACTTGGAATTGATTTTAATTTGAAATAAAACTTGAGGATTTTGAAATTGATTTTTGATTTGAAATGATTAAACTTTGAAAAAGAACTTGGACTTGATTTAGAAAGATTGAGTTAAGTTTTGAAAACATCTTGACTTAGATTGAAGTTTGAAAACTATCTTCGTTTAGAAAAGAGTTAAAGCTTCCTAACTTTAGAGTTAGGGTTGAACTAGGGTTTGGATATCCTAGGGTTTAGGAAACCTAAGGATTGAAGCATTGAATTGAATTGGAAAAACTCGATTTGAATTTGAGAGGTTTGATTTTAGAAAGTTTTTAATTAGGAAAGTTGTAGAAAAGATTTGGAAATGATTTGAATTGATTTGATTTAGAAGCACTTGACTTGAAAAGGTAGGAAAAGATTTGACTTAAATATTTGATTTGAAAGAATTCAGAATGTTAAGGTTTAGGAAAGATTGAATTTTGGAAAGCTTTGAATTAGGAAATTTTCAAAATAGGAAAGTTTCATTTTAGGAAACAGTAAATTTTGGAAAGATTTAAATTTGAAAAGTTTTGAATTTAGAAATATTTGAACTCTAGAAAGATTGGGAATTTAGAAAGATGTGGAAGTTCAAATTTATGAAGGGTTTGAAATTTGGAAAGATTTGAAATTAAGAAAGGTTTGAAAGTTTGAATTTAAGAAAGATTGAAATTAGGAAAGCTTGAAATTAGGAAATATTAGAATTAGGAAAGATTTAATTTCTATTTTCTAAAGTTGAAGATTAGGTTTTATTTCCAAAAATTAATGATTTGATTTTGTTTACAAAATTGGAGGATTTGATTTGATATGGAATTGGAAAGGTTGAGTTTTGAAAATCTTAGATTTGGAGATCTATGATTTGGTAGGAAAAAGAGATTTTGGAAACTTATGATTTGAGGCAAAAGAGGCTTTGGAAATCTATGATTTGAAGTAGAAAATAGAAAGTCATTATTTTAAGAAAGGAACTAGAGTTTCCTAATCATGGATTCTAGGAATTGACTTGGCCACCAAGACAAAAAGTTTTTAGAAAGTGGACCTTTGAAAGGAGTTTTTAAGAAGTAAATTTTTTAAAAGAGCTTTTAGAAAGAAGATTTTTTAAAAGAGTTTTTGGAAAGTAGATTTGAAAAACAATTTGGAAAGGGTTTTCAATATGGACTTTTGAATATCTCAACTTTCCTAAAACGATTCTAACTATGAAAAGATTAGAACTATTTTAGGGTTGCGATTTTGAAAAACAACAAGGATTTGAAATATGGACTATAATGATCACTTTGAGTATCACACTTTTTGAAGACAACCCTAACCATGGAATGGCTAGAATCATCTTAAGATTGTAGTTTTGATGAACAAACAATTTAGAGTTTACACTAAAAAATTTGGACCTTAATAGTCACATTGGATGTAACACTTTTCTTAAATAACCCTAACCATAAAATGGCTAGAATCATTCTAGGAGTGTGATTTTGAAAACAAGTTTGAAAAAAAGAGATTTTGAATTCAAGTTTTGAAAGTGAGTTTGGATGTAAGTTTAAAAACAACTTTCATGCAAGTTTGAAAAATAACTTTGGAAACAATTTTGAATGAATGTATGAATATGATATGCACAAGGCAAAAAAGTCGTGAATATACAAGGCTAGGCTTCACCACATAATCAAGGGGGCCGAATCCACACCATCAAAGGTTGAATTTGAAGAAAGCCCCCAGTATGGTGACCTTCTACAATTCTTCCTAGGCATGAATCGGGGAGTCCTTTGTTTCAAGCATGCAAGAAGAGGAGGTAAAATGTGGGGATTAAAATAGAAAAAAACCCAAGTGGGTTCAGAGGGAGAAGAGAGATAGGGGATTACATAAAAGTAAATAGAAAACTAACCTCGTATTCTTCTTGTTTTGATGGCTTGATTTGTTTTGTTTTACTTGAACCTTGAGAGTCTTGAAGTTGCAGCACTTGAGTCTTTAATAGATGCTTGGAGGCTTGTGTTGGAGTTTATAGAGTGTATAGAGGTTTAGGTTTGAGTGTATAGAGACTAGAACATAAAGAAACTTGAGAGAATTAGGGTTTAGAGAGACTTCCAGCTCTGTTTTTAGAGAGACATTGTTTTTGGACTGAGTTTGCTGACACTTTTCTCATAGGGAGAGGGTCTATATTTATAGACAAACGAAATAGCCTTGACAACTGTTGCAATGGTGCTGAGGCAAAAATTCCACTGGCGCCAAGCCATTTATTGGTAGTGGCAACAGCCACATAGGAAAGCTTTTAGGGTGGCAAGAAATGTATTGTTCGACTCTTGAGACGCAAAGTAATAGATTTGGGTGCTTATGCTAGTGACTACCATGCAACTTTTGGCTTAGCTTCACTAGGAGTGACTCTAGAAAGTTTGGGAATGGTTTGGAAGGTTTTGAGTAACCAGACTCAACTAAAAATGAATGAGAAACCTCGAGAGAATGCCCCAAAGGTAACAAACTTGAGAAGCAATGCTACGATAGTTCAAAAGGTCGACCGGCCTTCTAGGAGCAAAACAGTCAATTAAATAAAAAAAACACCGAAATGGACCCGAAGTGACCTATGAGAAGGTTTGAAGGTTGGAAACACTATTGAGAGTGTTCCAAAGGGTTACCGGTTTGATACCTAGAACCGGTGTAGTTGAAAAAGGCAACCGGCCCACTTGGGGCAAAATGGTCATTTTGCACAAGGTTTGTCGGAATAAACTCAAAATGATCCGAAAAGGTATTGGAAGGTTAAGAATACTATTAGAAACATTCTTGGGAGGTTACCAGTTTGATACTCAGAGCTAGTGTGGTTCCTGGAGGCGATCGGATGCAAATGGTCATTTTGACCAGATAGTCTTGGAATTGGTTCAGAAACGACTAGAAGGCACTTGAATATGCCAGATTGTCTTTGGGACAATCTTGGAAGGGTGGAACTACCACTCTGAGAACTTAGGTACTTTCTTGAAAAACGTGCTGAAAAAGGCCCAAGAGGCAGTTTGGTCATTTTTCACTTGAGTGGGCTAGCAGGCACTAGTGTTGACCCAAGTTTTGAGTGTTTCCGTCACACTGACGGTGTGTGATGAGTTGGTTTCCAAAGGTATCCCGTCCTTCGGTAAACATGTCACGGCCAAGCGGCATGTTCTGTCCTGTGACATAGAGGGTTTGTTGGCAATTCGCAATGTCGACCTGTTTACAATTGTTTTCGCCACTCTAACGGTTGCGATTACTTGTGAGTGTTTTCGTCCCTCTGACGGTGTGCGTTCATTCTAGAGACTGCCTAGTCTCAGAAAGCTGCTAGATGGACTTATCGTCTAAGGAATCAACTTTCTCGAAAGATATGCCGAATAACGAACATTCTACATTTGCGGGCTCGCAGGCGCCAAAAGTGAACCATTCTACCATCTCGGGAACTTGGGTTCCGTCTCGGTTGACAGGTTTGAAGGCATTTACCATTCTGAGGTATATTCTCAGTAAACACGCCGAACTAGATGGACTTACTGTCTGAGGGATCAACTTTCTCGAAAGACGTGCCAGATTGAGTTTCATTGATCTGGACTGGAATTGAAATTGGAATTAAAGTTGGAATAAAGACTTATCATCTTTAGAAAGATGTGCCAACTAGAATTGGACTGAGCAATGCCCTAAGGTCATTTTGGTAATTTTACATCTATTGAAGCTGGCAAGCTCGTAAAGCAATTGATTGATTGGATTTGGTTTGGAAAACTGGTTTAGACTTGAATATGTCTGTGTTAGTTCGAACGTAAGTCTAGTCCGATTGAAGATTGCCGAGTGGACAAAAATGGGGTGCTTAAAGTTGCTCCTCCTTTTCTATCTTTGCTTGTCGAAGACAAAAAATAATAAAGTAAAAGTCCCGTGTTGACCACAAGGTAATCAAAGAGTGGAGTTTAAAGAATTTTTAAGACTGGAGCTTGAAAATGGCAAATTAGCCCAAGGGAACATTTGAAATCGAAGTTTGGCGAAAAAAGGGCCGAATTGGCTAGAACTTGACTGTGGCGCCACTAGTAGTGGCACCAGGCTTAATATTGCGCAGTGGCGCCAGGTCTGAAAAGAAAACCAATAAACTTCTGATTTGAAGTCTGCGATTTTGTGAGAAATTTTGAGAGTGTGTGAGAGATTTTCAAGTGTTTTGCAAGAGGGGAGTCTTGAGCATTAAAAAGGTAATCTTAAGGGATGCCAGAGAGTTGCCAGAAGTAGTCACCGTCATCGAAATTGTTGTTGGAGAAGAAGATTTCCCCGAAGAACTCCAAGAGGTGAGTTTTTTGTTTTTCGTTGATTTTGATGCGTAGAACTCCATTTGAGTCGTGCAAATAGTCAAAATTAATATTTTGATGTGTTTTGAATGCTCTGGTGATGTTGTTTCTACATTTTGATACTCGTTTAATTGAGTTTGGGTAGTTTTGGATGTTTATGTAAAAGAGGTTTCTACAAGAATTAGGGATTTGCTCCTACAACCTTGGGTATTGGGTTTTTTGACTAAATGTTTGTACCATGTACTTTAAAAAAATGTGTTAAACAGCCATATATAATTTTGTTATTTTTTTAAACCTTTTTGAATTTTTTTATTTTTTTAAAAAATAAAAAAATACTAAAAAAATAAGAAAAATTAAGAAATCAGTGGAAATGTTTGAATTTGACCTTTAGAAAAATATGAGAATATTTTCAGAAAATATTTGAAGTGACTTTGAAATATTTTTGCGAAAATTTGGAAAACCCTTGAACTTTTAAAAAATAAAACAAATGTTTAGAAATTTGAAAATCTTAGAAATGTCCACAAATTGCTTTATGTGTGTTGGTGCTATGTGATTATGACGCTGTGGAGTGCATGGCTTGTGTGTTGTTGCAATGTTTTGGGCGTTGTAGGGACTATTTACAAACGGGACTCTGCCAAAAGTTTTTGAAATTAAAGAGAGTAAGAAAATTTTTTGAAATGAAATATTTTTGGAGGGAAAAGATATAAAACTTTTGAGGGTGGGTCTTTTTGGCAGAGAAGGCCCTGAGAAACTTGCGTGGCCTAAAATAAAAGCCTTTTTTTTTTTGAAATTTTTTTTTGAAAATGGAGTTTTGAATAGAAACTGGAGGGAAAAGCTTAGGGAACCTTTGAAAACGGATTTTGAATTTAGAAAACTTCGAAATTGATAAGAATTTTGGAAGGAAGAGTTTTTTGAGGATTGAAGACTTGAGCATTTGTGAGAATTGAATTTGAACAAGACTTTTTGAAGGAAAAAGTTTTAGAAAATCTTGAAACTTGATTGGAATAGAAATCTTTTGAAGGATAGGCTTAGAAAAGTTTCGAGATGGATTTTGATTCAAACCTTTGAAATTTGATTTTTGAAAATGAACTTTTAATTTTGAAATAACTTTGGAAAGGGAAGGCTAAAAACCTAGGAATTGATTCAGGGATAAACTTTTAAAAGAAAAAGGTTTAGAAACTATTTTGATATGAAATTTGGATAAAACGTGTAGAAAATTCATTTTGATTTGAATTTATGAACATTTGAAGGCAAAATGTGTAAAAATTTCATTTTGATTGGAGACTTGAAGTTTTGAAGACAAAATGTGTAGAAAATTCATTTTGACTTGAAATTTGAATTTTTGAAGACAAAATGTATAGAAAATTTATGTTAACTCGAAATTTGAAATCTTTTGAAGGCCAAATTTATAGAAAATTCAATTTGACTTAAAACTTGAGATTCTTTTCATCCTCTTTTTTTTTTTTATACACCTCTTTGTAAGCACCCCATTTTTACACGTTCGGCAATCTACGGCCAGAATGGGCTCACTTTCACACATCACATGCATATTCAAACTCTAACCCGACTTCTAAACTCCAATTTAGTCCAACGGTTGCTTTCTGGGCCCACTTAAAACTAAATGACCATTTTGCCCCTAGGCATTCGAGCACCTCGGGAACCACACCGACTCTGGGTATCAAACTGGTGTAAGCACCCCATTTTTGACTGTTCAGCAATCTACGCTCCGTCCAGACTTGTACTCAAGTCAATATGGACGTATTCTAATCGAAACCAACTTTCTAGGTCCAAATCCCATCTGTCCATCGCCTCGCGGGCCCACCAGGCCCAAATAGAGGCAAAATGACCAAAATGCCCTTAGGGACATTGTCCTTCCAATTCCAACCCCTCTCTGGAGACAGTTTATTCCTCGAGACGGTTCCAAATCAGGCACGTCTTTCCGAAGACAGTAAGTCCCCTTTCCAATTCCAACCTCTCTCTTGAGACCGTTTATTCCTCGAGACAGTTCCAAATCAGGCACGTCTTTCCGAAGACGGTAAGTCTCCTTTCCAATTCCAATCCCTCTCTTGAGACAGTTTATTCCTTGAGACGGTTCCAAATTAGGCGCGTCTTTCCGAAGACGATAAGACCCATTTCCAATTCCATTCCCTCTCTCGAGACAGTTTATTCCTCGAGACGGTTCCAAATCAGGCACGTCTTTCCGAAGACGGTAAGTCCCCTTTCCAATTCCAACCCCTCTCTTGAGACAGTTTATTTCTCAAGACGATTCCAAATCAGGCACGTCTTTCCGAAGATGGTAAGTCCCCTTTCCAATTCTAATCCCTCTCTTGAGATAGTTTATTCCTCGAGATGGTTCCAAATCAGGCGCGTCTTTCCGAAGATGATAAGACCCCTTTCCAATTCCAATCCTTCTCTCGAGACAGTTTATTCCCCAAGACGGTTTGACATATTTTTCGAAGAAAATCTCTTCAAAACGGTAAGTCCCTTTAAACTTGTTAACTAGGACGAGACTCCAAGTCCCTTAGATGGTAGAACGGTCCACCTTTGGCACCTGCTAACCCGCCAATGCAGAAAGGCACGCTTTCCGAGAAAATTGATTTCTTAGGTGCTAAGTCCCCTTTAGCAGCTTCCCGAGATCAGGCAGTCTCGGGAATGATCGCAAACTGTTAGAGTAGCGAAAATACTCGCAAACATCGCAACAGTCAGAGTAGCAAAAATACTCGCAAACAGGTCGACATAGGGAATTGCCAACAAACCCCTGTGTCACGACGACCGCCGTCAGGGTGGCGGAAACACTCAAAACCCAAGTCAACACCAGTGCCTACTAACCCACTTTGGTGAAAAATGACCAAACTGCCCCTTGGGCCTTTTCCGAGACTTTTCGATCAAGATGACCATTTTGCCCCTAGGCATCCAAACGCCCCGGGAACCACACCTGCTCTGGGTATTAAATCGGTAATCTCCTAAGATTGCTTCTTATAGTATTTGTAACCTTCGTTTACCTTTTCAGATCATTCCGAGTCAGTTCCGGCAAACTCGGTACAAAATAACCGTTTTGCCCCTGGTGGGCCGGTCTCCTTTTCTGACCACATCGGCTCTGGTTATCAAACCGGTAACTTTCTGAGAATGCTTTTTATAGTATTCTCAACCTTTCTTTGTCCTTTCCAAATCATTCCGAGTCAGTTCCGGCAAACCCAGTACGAAATGACCGTTTTGCCCCTATGAGCTGGTCACCTTTTCCGACCACATCGGCTCTGGGTATCAAACCGGCAACTTTTGGGAACATTCTGAAAAATGTTTCCAAATCTCGAGTCTTCTTCCGGGACAATCCGAGTCCGTCCCGGCAGCTTCTTGATCCGATTGACCGTTTTGCCCCTAAAGGCCTGATCAACCCTTCCGACACATCCTATTCTCACTTTTCAAGTCAAATACCTCTAGGACACTATTTTAAGTATTCCTACTCTTTTCTGGCCTTCTGGGTCATTCCCAGTCTCTCAAACTCATTCCCGGACTTTCCGGAGTCACTCCTAGTGAAGCCAGGCTAAAAATTGCATGGTAGTCACTAATACAGGCGCCCAAATCTAGTCAAAGATACGTTGCTTGCCGACCTTAATAGTTTCCTAATTGGTTGGCGCCACTAGTAGTGGTGCCAGAAGCATTTTTGGCCTGGTGCCACTACAACAGGCGCTAGGTCTGTCCTACCTCTATAAATACAGAGCCTCTTCTAGCGTGAAAGAGGTCCGCAAACTCAGTCTAAAAATACCAATATTCGATATACAGAGCTCGAACACTCCCTAAACCCTAGCTTCCCTAGGTTTTCCAAACCCTAGCCACCATACACTAAACCGTAGCCTCCTATAAACTCATACACACCCCCCTTTCTTTGCATGCTTGAAACAAGGGGATTCCTGGTTCATGTGTAGGATTAGACTATCGGAGGGTCACCGTGTCGGGGGCTTTCCTTTAGGCTAACTGGAGATCACGTGGGTTCGGCCCCCTTGATTATGTGGTGAAGCCTTAACCTTGTATGGTCACGACCCCAAACTTGCATTGTGCATATCATTATCTTGCATCTTCCAAAAATCGTTTTCAAAATTTGCATTAAACTTGTTTTCAAAATTGTATCAAAATCCTCTTTTTCAAAACATGTTTTCAAAATTACAACCCTAGGGTGATTCTAGCTTTTTTTTATGGATAGGATTGTTTTAGGAAAGTGTTACATTTAAAGTGACTAACATGGTTTATATTTTTCAAAATCTTGTTGTTTTCAAAACCACTATCCTAAAGTGGTTCTAGCCTTCTTATGGTTAGAATTTCTTTAGGAAAGTGAGATATTTTATATGCTTTTCAAAAACTCTCTTTTCAAAAATCTCTTTTTCTAAAACCTCCTTTTTCAACATGCTTTCCTAAAACTCTCCTTTCCAAAATTGTTTTCAAAAACTCCTTCCAAAAATCTATTTTTTAAAAACTCTCTTTTCAACTCTTTCTCAAAACGCTCTTTTCAAAATGCACTTTCCTAAAAACACTCCCTAGGTTTCTTTCTTAGAAAACGCTCCCCAAAAATCTTTCCAAAACTCTCTCCAACAATCTTCTACCAAAATTCACTTTCCTAAAAACTCTTCCAAAAATCCTCCCTCTAGAAACTCCTCTCTAGGATTTCCCTCCAAAAACTTGTTTCCAAAAATGCACTTTCCAAAAATCTCTTTTCCTTAGAGCCCAAGTCAAGCCCTAGAACCCACAATTAGGAAACCCTAATTTTCTTTCCAAAAACATGGTTTTCAAACTTGCCTTAAAACCTAAGTTTCCAAAACCTCTTGTTTTCTACATCAAAACTATACATATTTCCAAAAACCTCTTTTCCACGTTGAAACTATATACTTCCAAATCCAGGGTTTCTAAAACTCCCTTTTTCCAAATCTTTGTCAAATCAAACTTCCCTTTAGGAAACCAAATCCAATCTTCCAGTTTAGGAAACTAGACCCAATCCTCCGTTTTTGGAAACAAAATCAAACTTCCTCTTTTAGGAACAAGATCCAATCCCCTTCCTAATCCAAACCTTTCCTAGATCAAATCTTTCCTAATTTCCTAAATCATAAGTTTTCTAAAACTTTCAAATATTTCCTTAAAACACTAAACTTCCACATCTTTCCTAATTTAAAACCTTCTTAAGTTGAAACTTTCTTAATTCAAAGCTTTCCAAGTTCAAAACTTTCTTAATTTAAATCTTTCTTAAACTTCCAAACTTTCTAAACTCTAAGCTTTCCTCAATCTCAAATCTTTTCAAATTTCAAAACTTTCTAAACTCAAAACTTTCTTAACTTCCATGTTTTCTAAAATTTTCAATTTTCAAAACTTCCTTATTTCAAAACTTTCCTAAGTTGAAATTCTCCTAATTCAAAACTTTCCTAAAATGAAAACTTTCCTAATTTGAAAACTTTTCTAATTCGAAACTTTCCAAAAATGAAACTTTCCTAATTCGAAACTTTCCTAAATCGGACCTTTCGTAATTTGAACATTTTCTAAAATTCAATCTTTCCAAATCTTCTAAGTCAAACGTTCGAGTCAAATATTTCTAAATCTCAAGTCTTTCCTAAACCTCATCTTTCCTAAGTCTAGGTTTCTTAAACCTCAGTCTTTCCAAAACAAGTCCAATCTTCTCAATTTCAATTTCCAATCTCCTCTTCTAATTTCAAATCAAATCCAATTTCCAATGCAATCTCTTTCTTCCAATCCAACCCTCTATTTTCAATCGGACTCTTGTCTGAACTACGACTGACTTGATTCCTCTAAAAGGATACATAGGCAACCCTCATGGGTGCAGTCACAACTTCTTTCAAATTTCAAATTTCTCCATATTTTCCAAATCTCAAATTCCACAATCTTTTCAAATCTCCATTCTATTTTTAAACTTCCAATTTCAAATTTCTATTTTCAAATCTCTTTTCCTAATTTTTCAAACTTTCCAATTTCATTCTATCTCTTCAAGTCTCTTTTAAATCAAATCAATTTCTTTTCAAATTTATTTCCAAATCTCTTTTCTTACACTTGCATATCATGCATCATGTTAATTTCTTTTCAAAAATTCCTTTTTTCAAAGTGGATAGGATTGAACATTAGTTAGTTAAATACTTTCATAGGTAAATCTAGGGTAGATTGACATGTAGGTACCGAAAAAGCAAGGTAGGGTGATGGCTTAGTGCGTCTTCCGTACACGTAACCAATCTTCGAACCTAAATCACTGATTTCAAAGACCAAAACGGAGTTATTTTTCAAAAAGGGCTTAAATGTTTTCTAAAGGTTGCCAAACAACCTGTTTTTCTTAAAAACCCTCTCTTGAGGTGACATTTTCAAAACCTTTTTCCAAAAACCCTAAGTGTAGTTTTCGGATTATTCTTAGTCTTTAGGTAACCTAACTCACCTTAATCAAGTTAGGTGGCGACTCCAAACTTTTTCTAAAAGCCTTTTATTCAAAATCAATTTTCAATTCAAACTTAGTCGCACTCATTCTTCTAGGAGGGTGAGTTCTAACGAGAGAGTACAACATTTTTCCTACTTGTGTGAGTATTCCTCGAGTGCGAAAAATCTGGGCACGACAACTGGTAACCTCCCGGGGATGTTTCTGATAGTATCCCCAACATTCCTATGCATTTCTGGATCATTCCGAGTTAGTTCCGATAAACTTAATGCAAAATGACCGTTTTGCCCCTAGTAGGCTAGTCGCCTTTTCTAACCACATCGGCTCTAGGTATCAAACCGGTAACCTCCTGGAACATTCTAAGTGATATTTCCAAGCCTTGAGTCTTCTTCCGAGATATTCCAAGTCCATCCCAGTAGCTTTCCGACCCAATTGACCATTTTGACCATAATGGCCTGGTCAACCCCTCCAACACATCCTGTCATCATTTTTCAAGTCCGTTACCCTTAGGACACTATTCTAAGGGTTCATGTCCCTTTCCAGCCCTCTGGGCCATTCTCGGTCCTTTAAATCATTTCGGGACCTTCCGGAGTCACTCCTAGTGAAGCCAGGCTAAAAATTACATAGTAGTCACTAGTACAGACATCCAAATCTTTGAAAGATACGTTGCTTGCCGACATTAAACATTTCATAAATCGTTGGCACCACTAGTAGTGGGGCCAAGCCAAAAAATGACCTGGTGCCACTCCTAGTGGCGCTAGTGGGTTTTTTGACCTAGCACCACTACATCAGGCACCAGTTCAGTTTTCTGTCTATAAATACATAGCCTCTTCCAGCGTGAAAAAGGTCTGTAAACTCAGTCTAAAAACCCTGCTCTTCGATATACAGAGCCCGAAGTCCTTCCAAACCTTAGTTCTCTATAGGTTCTTCAAACCCTAGCCACCATATATATACCCTAGCCTCTATACACTAAACCCTAGCATATATACACTCCTATACACCCATATACTAGCCTCCAAAGCCTCTATTGAAGACTTGAAGTGCTGCTACTTGAAAGCTCCCGAAGACCAAAGCAACCTGTCGAAGACCAAAGTAAAACAAAGCAAAGCAAGCAAGCAAGACAAAGAACATATAAGGTAGACTTCCTATTTACGTTTACGTAATTTCCCCCTCTCTCTTCTCTCTCCTCAACCACTTGGGTTTTCTTCTATTTTAATCTCCATCTTCTACCCCCCCCTCCTTTCTTACATGCTGGAGACAAGGGACTCCCCGGTTCATGTGTAGGATTAGGCTATTGAAAGTCATCGTGTCAGGGGCTTTCTCTTAGTCTAACCGGAGACCACGGGGGTTCGCCCCCCTTTAACCTTGTATGTTCGCGATCCCAACTTGCATTATACATATCATGATCATGCATCTTTCCAAAATTTTGCTTTCAAACTTATTTTCAAAAGTTGCATAGAAAATCGTTTTCAAAACTTGCATTAAATCTTCTTTTTCCAAACCTATTTTTAAAATCACAATCCTAAGGTGATTCTAGCCTTTTCATGGTTAGGGTTGCTTTAGAAAAGCGTTACATTTAAAATGGCTTTCATGGTCCATCTTTTCAAATCCTTGTTGTTTTCAAAATACAATCCTTGAATGGTTCTAATTTTCTTATGGTTAGAATCGTTTTAGGAAAGTGAGTTATTTTTAGAAGCTTACAAAAGTCCGCATTCAAACCCCTTTCCAAATTACTTTTCAAACTTACTTTCCAAAGCCTGTTTTTAATTCTTTCCAAAATCTCTTTTCACATCTACTTTCTAAAATCTCTTCTCCAATACACTTTCTAAAAACTCTCTCCAATCTCCTTTCCAAAATTGCTTTCTAAAAATTCCCTTCAAAAACTTACTTTCCTAAAAACTCTTTTCAAATTCCTTCCTGAAAGCTCTATTGAAAAATTTACTTTCTAAAAATACTCTTCAAGTTTCCTTCCTAGAAATTCCTTCCAAAAAGATCTATTTTCCAAAATCTTTTTTCCTTAGAGTCTAAGTCAAGCCTTAGAGCCATGGTTAGGAAACCCTAGTTTTCTCTCCTAAAACATGATTTTCAATCTTCCCTCAAAACATAAATTCTCAAAATCTCTATTTTCTACATCAAATCTTAGATTTCGAAAATCACTTTTCTTATACCAAAACTATAGCCTTCAAAACCTAAGTTTTCCAAAATTCCTCCTTTCTAATTCCATTCCAAATCTAGTCCTCCAACTTAGGAAACTGAATCGAATCCTCCATTTTCGGAAACAAAATCAAATCGTCTCTTTTTGGAAATAAAAATCCAATGTTTTATTTTAGGAAGTAGAAATCAAATCTTTCTTAATCTAAATCTTTCCTAATTCCATACCTTTCCAAATCTTAACTTTCTAAAGTCTAAAATTTCCAATCTTTTTTAAACTTAAATCTTTCCTAAACTCAAGTGTTTCTAAAACTCAAACTTTCAAACCTTTCCCAATTTCGAACTTTCCATTCCAAATCTTTTTAAAATTCCAAATCTTTCTTAAATCAAACTTTTCCTAATTTCAATCTTTCCAAAAATCAACTCCTCCCTAAAAAGGAAACTTTCCTATTTCAAAACTTTCATATTCCAAAACTTTCCAATTTTAATTCTTTCCTAATTTGGAACTTTCCTAAAATAAAACTTTTCTAGAACGGAACTTTCCTATTTCGAAACTTTCCTAATTTCAAGATTTTCTAAATTCAATCTTTCCTAGACTCTAACTCTCCATGTTTTCTAAGTCAAAATTTTCCAATCAAATCTTTCTTAATCTCAAGTCTCTCTTAAGTCCCATCTTTCCTAAGTCTAGGTTTTCTAAAACCAAGCTTTCCAAAACCAATCTTTTCAAATTTTCCAAGTCAATTTCAAATCAAAGTTTAATTTTCAATCTTCCAATCTAAATTCCAACTCAAACTCTTTTTTTTTTTTTAAGCCAAACCTTCTATTTTCAATCGAACTCTTGTCTGAACTACGACTGATGTAATTCCCAAAAAGGGTTACGTAGGCAACCCTCATGGGTGCGGTCACAACTTTTTTCAAATCTCCAATTCCATAACCTTTTTCAAACTTCCAATTTCATAACTCTTCTTAAACTTCCAATTCCATAATCTATTTCAAGTTTCCAAATCCAAAAATCTATTTTCAAATCTTTCTTTCAAAATTAATTCAAGTTCTTTTCAAATCTATTTTCAAAAATCGAAATCTTTTCTTGAACTTGCATATCATGCATCATGTTAAATTTCTTTTCAAATTTCTTTTCTAAAGTGAATAGTTTTGGGCATTTATGAATTAAAGATTCCAAATGAGTGAACCTAGAATGAATATACATGTAGGTACCGCAAAGGCGGGGTAGGGTGATGGCTTAGTGTGTCTTCCCTACACATAATCAACCCCCGAACTTAGGATCATTGTTTTCAAAGACCAAATGGAGTTATTTAAAAAAAAAAAAAAAGGGGGGGCTTAATTATTTTCAAAGGTTACCAAACAACCTGTTTTCCTAAAAACCATCTTTTGAGGAAGTATTTTCAAAAAACCTTTTTCAAAAACCCTAACTGTAATCTTCGAATTGTGCTTAGTTTTAGGTGACCTAACTCACCTTAATCAAGTTAGGTAGCGACTTCAAATTGTTTTCCAAAAGCCCTTAATTAAATCAATTTTTAATTCAAATCTAGTCGCACTCGTCCTTCTAGGAGGATGAGTTCTAACGAGAGAGTACTATTTTTTTCTCAATTGTCTTTTTCGGGTGCAAAAAATAGGGGCGCGACACTGTTATCTTTTTCAAGTGTACTTACCATATGTCGGTGTCCTTACCTTGATTTGGATTTTAGGTTGGCTGATGTGGGTGGTGATGGTTTTGAAAGGAGGCGTCGGTCCCGAAAGGGGGCCCGTATAGATTCAGTTGGTAGTTCTAGTCATTCTAGAGGCAGTCACAAATTAGTTGGTCAGATGTCTTCTAGTCAGAGCGGGAAGGGGAATGTGCCCCAAGTTGATCCTTTCCCTCCAATCGAGCTAGTTTTTGAGGGGGAGATAGATGCCGAGGAGGAAGTACCGGGCCTTGGAGATCGTGCGACCGGTTATGGGAGAGCCTCGTCTAAACGTAAGCACATAGACACTGATTTAGGGGATCTAGAGATATCAGACATTCCTCCATTGGGGATCTTGTAGACCACCCTAGTGTACACTCTCGATAGCACTTGCCTCCTCCATCTGTTGAATTGGGCCATTATCACGGGCCTTTCTTTTGTCGGCCGTCAAATCATCTTGCAACCAGTTAGCAAAGCTGATGCTTGTGCTTTATTGGACTTGCCACCTCCTGATCGTTCAGCTTTTTTAGTTTCCTGGCTCAGTCAAGATGAGAGTACCTTTTCTGTTGAGCCGCCACCTGTGCGACAGGATATTATGAGATGACGATTGGTTTTGTACATTATTGTTAGCTACTTTTACAATAACAAGTCGAACGTCCCTTTCCGATTAGTGAGCGTGGGAGTTGACTTGGGAGCATTATCAGAGCTAGACTGGGGGTCTTTCTCCTTTGATTGCTACTTTAGATTTATACGAGTCCATACTTATTCCCGCTCAGAGTGTGACTGGTTTTTGGCTCTTTTGGTCTGGTGGAGTTATGAGTATCTGCTGGTCTATCACCCGGAGGTAGTAGAGGCTGACTTTTATCCCCGAGCCTTGAGATGGGCTCGTGATGGGGTGGCCCAACAATTTGAGATCACGGACTTTGTGATGCTACGGGCAAACCTAGAGCTGATAAAAGCGAGATATGTGACGTGACGACCCTTTATCGGATCAATTCATTATGAGGCAGTTAGATATCTGGTCCCGATGTCCGAGGATTTCCTTTCTGAGTGATGAGTCTTGGGAGTCTTATCTGGGTGATCGGCATTAGCACCAATTCCACGAGGAGTTCTGGTCAGCTGGGGATCCATATGAGTACATGTTCGGAGCTTTGGTCGAGAGGGTTCCTATTCTGTACCAAGAGCGTCAGTCGGGTGCTGGTTTTATGCTTCTTCTAGAGACTGACTATGCCACACATTTTGGAGCTCACTCTATAGGCGCCTTCACTCAGTTTGAGGTGGTGGTCAAAAATTACGCCGTAGGCCAGGAGGTAGTTGACTTATGGCGTCGAGCGGGAGGATATGTGCCTCAGGTTGAGTTTGCCACCATGAGAGATCAGAGAGACCAATACTAGACTGAGAGGGACCAGTTTTAGATAGAGAGAGATTAGTTCCAGGCTAAGGTAGCTACTTTGACCACATGGTTGGCTCAAATGGGAAGCAGTGGGGTATGTTGTCCTTTTCTTTCTTTTTGTTCTGGCATTGTTTAGTTATTCATTTGTTTTGCTGATTGAGGTTCTTCCTTTCTTGTAGGATGCTAGCTTCTAGTAGTAGGTCTCCTCCTCTTGAGCTAGGTCTTGGAAATTTTGACCCAGACATTGACTTTGACCTTTGATGGATGCCCCTTGTCACAAGCCCGGCTTCTCTTCTATCCTATGTCTTGGATATTCAATTTTAATTCTTTTGTCAGTCCGTTTTATTTGTAATCTTTAAACATAATGTATGTTTATGATTTGGATATGTAGATATGTAGACATATGCATGAACATGGATAATATTGTTGATGTATGTTTATTTTATATATGATATTAAACTACATTGGTAACTTTTATTTCTATAAGGAGCTATATCTTATATATGCAAAGCTAATGCTAAAATTTTTATAAAAAATGCATGCATATGTTAGGAATACACCAGTTATTGAAATGAACGGAGTGCTGTCAAGCTCTGCATTCTTAAAATGGCAACTCCTTCCTTTTCAAGGGTTTGATCTCTCTTTTGACTCAACCCTACCTTGACCAGATGATAGCACTCTGTACCTTTCTTATCCTTTTGATTGACTCTAACTTTTAACTCTGGGTTACTGTCTGGGATCATTTGGGTTGGACTCTCAACCCTCGAGCCTTTGGCAATGACTTACCTAACCTTTAGCAGCATGATGAACAACCAATCTTTCAATCTGATGAGGCTTTATTTTAGAACCGCAATGTAGGCTAAGTTATGGGGTTTTGAATCAACGGGATATACAAGCTCAAATTTGATGTTGCTTTCAGTAGGGTTTACATCCATATCATTCTTGGTTGGTCTTTCGATGCGGTTTGGCCTTCTTCTATCCTTCATTTGCCTCAGCAACACATCTAGCTCATTTGGATCAACCAATCCCCCATTAATCATAGTGGACTTTAATAGAGTTGTAATGTGGTTCTAAGGTTTTTGCAAGAAAGGGTAAAGGCTTGAACCTATTGCTTCTACTGGGCTTCTTTACCGCTTAGGATCACCTTTAAATTTTCCCTTCTTGGCTTTACTATATGTTCCTGAAGCTGGCATGAAATGAGTCTTTTCTTTTTTTAAGGCATCTTGCCCCTTGATAACTCTTTCTTTTTGCTTTCTATCTTCTTTCTTTTTGTGAGGTAAATACTTCTACCCTTCCTTTCTTTTAGATTTTTATCTAAGTGTTTCGTTCCAACCCATTATGGGCAGTGATCTGTAGGTTGGGGTTTTCTTGGAAAGAACATAATTGGCTCAACAGGTTTGATAATGGTTGCTTTTGACTGTATAGGAAATAAAATGAGGGCCCCTCTTCTTTTTGAACTAGATTGCTTGATCCATAGAGCCTTAATGTTGCTTCAGCTTGTTGTAAGGCCAGTGACATTCTTTATGGAGACCTTATTTATCTGTATACCCTAGTGTGAGGGAATGGTTTTGGATCGGGGTTGACAATAAATCTTTTGCTCTTCGCAAGGCATTAGTGGGCTGAGCAAGGGGATAACAATATTTCTTTTTTTTTTTGGGAAAATGAAAGATGGCTCCTCTTCCTTTTGATAATCTGTCAATTGAACTTGGAAGCTCGTGCTCCTTTTATAGGTAGGTCAAAACCCTACTGGACACGTTTTCCAAATTTAGAAACTAGACGCACTTCCTTGGAGCCAAATATGGTGAGAAGTGGTAAAGGCCACTGGAATGATTTATTGCTGATGTGAAGAGTGGCGAGAGGTGGCGAAGGACTTTGTTTGCCAAATCCATTTATCGCTAGAGCTATTGGGGGCCAAAGGTGGCCAAATTCCCAACCTTCTTCTTTAGCCTCTAAATGGATCATCCAACCGCTTCTTAGCACTTATGCTTCAATTAATCAACCTTCAGAGATGGTTTTCATCAACTTTTATCCTTAAATGCTTGTGATAAACCCTTTTATCGCGATTACAAGGAATTAAAGAAAGTATTGAAATATATCCAATTACAAAACTTTACAACGTTGAAGATAAAAATCTCAATTAAAGTCAATTCACCTCTTATTGAAACATGCTACTTACAAAGAAATAGACTTTGCGATCCTTGTCATTCCCACTTGTATGGAGGGCCCCTAACACCTTTGTGACATGTGTCCACCAAAAATTCCATAGAAGCCTTGATACAGTGACCAAGGGCAATGTAAAGAAGCAACCTCTTATATGAACAAATAAAGGGTTGCTTAGAATGGGTATGCCCCAAGGTTGTGAGGATTTCCCAATTTGTTACTTTTTTACCTATATTTTAAGTAAATTCAAATAATTTTAAATCAACTTATGTATAAAACTTCATACAATAAGATTGATAAGTAGTGAAAATGGGATCGTTTACATTTTATAATCTGAGAATGGTAGGTCATGCACTGATCTTGCTAGATCGGTTATAATAGTTAGATTTGTCCATGGTTTAAAGTAAATCAAGCTACTTTTTAACAAGCCAGACTTCCAATGTCACACATGCAGCCTACTTAGGCTTCTTAAGGTATTAAATGAACCAAGTTCTACCTTCACTTTCTAACACCATAGGCAGTGCTTGAATAGCACGAGAATAGTTTTTTAGAAACTTACCTAGCGAAAATACACTAAGCCTAAATGAGGACAAATAATATAAAGCCATTATGATAAAAAAAATAATAAAGAAATAGGTAAAAATATCTTATTGAATCTTTATTTGTTCTAATCATTTGTTTTTTGATTACCGTAAAAGGTCTTGAATCATTTTAAGTCCAAACTAATCCCCAATATGCATGCATTCACTACAAATTACTTAAACCACTTGCATTATCATTCTAGAAAGGTGAAGTCCAAAAATTTGATTTCTATGCCATCACCTTGACTGCTCTTAACGGCCTAGATGGATTGGACTATATAATATTGTAAAATCTTGTAATTGGCAAATTTCATGATATTTTATATTCTTTGTAATTTGGGATGTTGTGTGTCTATCACAAGCATTCAAGACAAGGATTTGAGCTTTGAACAATTCTTCATCAACAAGCATTAGCTAAGAGACGCTTGAGAAGAAGAATAAGTTAAAGACTTGAAAAATGATTCAATTTGGATACCATTCGATAGCTTTGGATTAAAGATACATAAAATGGTGAAAATCAGAGCACTTTTATACTTTTTGATTGATTTGGATAGCTCTCGATCGAAGATTCAAATACTGCAAAAAAATAGACCTGTTTGATACCTTTTAATCGACTTCACTAGCTTTTGATCAAAGATGTTGCGAGTGTGGAATTTGTCTACCAGACTCAATTGAGTTCGCTCTAGAGAAGTGTAAAAATCCTACAGAATTGGAAACAACTGTTTAATGAAGAAAAATCAGTTTCCTATATAAACAGAAATCCTTTTTAGAGTTTCTACGAGAGCAGCCACACAAATAAGAGTTTCTAAATGTTCCCTAATCAACTAAAAAGCACTTAATTGACTTTTAGCAATAAAACTTCATCATTGAAGAATCAAAGTCTTGATAGAGTTCAAGGTGGCAAATTATACTAAGCGAAATTATACGATGATCAAGCATGATAATGGTGAATCGTGGAGTCGTGCATGTTCAAGGCAACCAAGAGAATCGAAGAGTCGATTGGGAATTTGGTTGTAAGAGTTTTTGTAACCTTTTGACAATGGTTTAAATGTTTGATCTTTGTACATCAAAGTTGACACTAGTGGATTCTAGTGGTGTCGTGGAGCTCGACACCCAATCAAATATTGAATAATCATATCAAGAGACAAATATGTGGCGTGAGATTCATCAATACAAGAAGAGCACACCCGCAAGCACGTGGATTCGAGACCTGAGGGTTGGGAGTATTTGGGGTTAGGTTGTAAGTTGATTCTTTTGTATTCATTCTTAATAGCGCTTGGTTGGTTGGACTAGGTCCTGTGATTTTTTTCAAGTTGGGTTTCCACATTAAAATACTGTGTTTCTCGTCTTGCGTGTGATTGCTTGCATATTTACTTTTTACGAATGTTGCATACACTAGATTAAAGGACTAGGATTAAAGTTGAATAGTTGAATTGTGATCAATCCAAACTACCCTTCAAAAGGTATTCTATAAATACATATATTCATAATCAATTTATATTTTTTCAATTGGTATAAGAGTAGTACACTCAAAAACTATTTTTAAATTTTTTTTGTTTTTCTAGAGTGAGATCCTGAATTTTTGAACACTTAGATTTACCAAGTAAGGGTTTGTCTACCATGAGTCTTCATTTGCTAGATGGTTCTAACTATTTTAGTTGGAAAGCATATATAAGAGCTTTCATCAAATTTGTTGATGAATATGCTTTGGATTTCTATTAAGAATGGTTGGTGTCCCTTCAAGATAACTGTAGATAGCAAAAAACCATTCCTAAACCTCAAGAACAATGGAGTGACAATGATTTTAAAAAATATGTTGAGAGTAGTAAGGCTATCAATATCATCTTTAACAGTGTCACACCTGAGAATTTGAGTCATATATCTATATGTGACACTGCTAAAGAAGTGTGGGACATTCTTAATGTTATTTATGAAAAGCCTTATAATATCATGGCATGCAATGCATCTGCATCTGAGATTGTAGGGACATCTAATATTGTATCCAATGAAGAGCACAAATATTTTGTTGCATTCAATCCATCTCTTCATGAGAGTGTAAGCACATCCTCATATGCATCTGAACTTGATAATGTGGACAACCTAAGTGAGTCCTATGAGTTGAGTCAAAGTGACTCAGATAGTGATGGTGACCATGAGAGTGCTGAGGAAGAGAACATTTATCATATCCATGACAAATTGTATAAAATGTATCTTAAATTGACCTGAAAAAATAAGTCAATTGAAAAGAGAAGAGACACTCTTAAACAAGAGGTACATGAAACAGCTGCTCTTATTGGGAATTAAAGTCTGAAAGGGCTACTTTATTTGATAAAGTCACTGCATTTCAAAAAAAGTTTCATGCATGTGTAGAGATTAATAAAGGCTTAGAGAGAAAGGTATCAAAATTAGAGTCTGACTTGTCAAAATCTAATCAGACTTCAAGAAGATGAATGTAGGTTCCAAGAAAATTGATGAAATTTGGAATGCTCAAAGAAGCACTTTTGACATGACTGGAATTGGATACACATATAAGGTTTCTTTATCTTTCCAATTGACAAATAAGCCTAATTCTTTGAAGGCTCAAGGTAAGTCTCCTATACTTTATGAGACTAAGCACGTTGAGGTTATACCCTCGTGGCACCATTGTGGGACTAAAGGGCATATTAGGCCTCATTTTCTTAATTCCTTATGACTTCTAAGAAGAACACCACCACACATGCATGTGTTGTGCCTAATGCTGAGACCCAGCCTACTAGGTTTGTTCCTACTTGTCATCATTGTGGTATTAAGGGTCATATCCCACCTCATTGCCCTAGTTTCGAGACTAAGCATGTGTCTTCTAAAGTCATCACTTATGTGAAGCCCAAACATCCTAAGGTTGTTTAATATTCTAAATTGAACCCTGTTTGTCATCATTGTGGTGTGTTTGGTCATATTAAACCTTATTATTGTAAATTGAATAGGGTTCCTAGATCTTATACTCATCATTAACCTAAGAATCCTTATAAGATGCTAGAAATCATATTAGAGTCCTTATTGATCATGTGAATAGATTTGTATCAAAGTCAAGGTAAGTTTCTAAAAATCATGACAAATGAGGAACAATAATGATATGGCAAGACCTAGAATTACACCCACAACTCATGAGTTTATTAACAAACCTAAGATGGCTATTATGTGGGTGAGAAAATCTAATTTGGAATATTTGAAAACCCTTAACAAAGTTGTAAGGGCAAGCCTTGCTGAGTAAAGGTTATTGCTTCTTGCTTATCTTATTTTCCTAGCTCTATGATAATTTTTGTATATTTAATCTTTTCTGTTTGATTTAATTAAAAATTTAAAAAATTGATATTTTTTAAAAAATACAAAAGCTTTTTTTTTTATTTATGCTCAATTATTGGTTCAAATGTTCACTCTTGAGTAAATTGATGTGCATGCTTGTTTGAGATTAAATTTTGTGTCCATGATTACTTGCATAAATGTGAGTCAATGGTTCTAGTAATCTCTATCATATTGGTGATTCATGTTCAATTAAAAGCATACTTATTGAGATTTTTAGAATTTGAAATCCGCCCTTATGATCTCTTCAGCTTGCTACACTATTGTTGAATATTTGCAGATTATCTCATGCCTAGAATGACCTTTTATTGTTGATTCCCTCACTCATCACTCTTGTGTTTTTTATGAAAAGGACTACTACTGAGTGTGAGTGTAGCTATCATTGTTATGTAAGAGAAGAAGGCTACCTGCTCATGTGTATGAAAGCCACCATATCTTTATATCTCAATGTTATCATTCATGGAGAGATAGGGTTGGACTTTCATTGTAAAGATTGAGGGGGAGTATTTGAATTTAGAGTATGGGTTGAAATAGGTTTAACATCTATGTGTGTTGATCTGCAAGCTATTTATACATGGTACATTATTTTAGATCACACCTACGATCTAAATTCTCATTGGTCTCTATAAAGTTCACGTATACACCATTACATTGTCATTAATATGCTCTTGATCACCATATGACCAATTGTGCTTATTTTTGTGTAGTTTTGTGCGTGTTTGATGTTGATCTTTTCACGCTCAATCGTATCTTAATAGTCATAAGTCTATATTTGTTCATCTTTGATTAATCATGTCTATCTAGGACTCCAAAGGTTGAAATGAAAATTTCCTAAACTGGGCTTCCCCGACCCTTGTTGGTGGTCATGCTGATGTTTAGACATTATTGTTTTTGTATTCTTTCCTAGCCTTGTTTTGATATGTTTATGCTTTTGGCTAGTGGTTGAAATTGTGGATGATTATTTTTTGCTTTCTAGATGCATATCATATAGTACTTTGTGCTTTTAGATATTTTCTTTGGATAATCATTTTATGCACTATTGTTTCTTCTTCTCATTATGCTAACTTTTTCAATTTGTTTTGAAAAAGGGGAGAAGAATGTTAATGTTAATGCCTTGTTTATCCTTACACTTGATGGTTGGTTGAGTTTGATTTGTGTAGGTGCTTAAGATGTCAAAGGCATATCCTAGTTGCTTGATGCGTGTGGTTTATGTTCAAATGTAATGTCTTTATTTCTATGTAACTTAATATATTTTAGATTAGATTCTTTTGTCACGAAATTGCCAAAGATGGAGATTGTGAAGTCATGTAATTGAAAATTTTTGTGACCTTTTATATTCCTTGTAATTTGGAATGTTTGGTGTCTATCACAAGCATTCATGACAAGGATTTGAGCTCTAAATAATGCTTCGTCGATAACCATTAGCTAAGAGATGCTTGAGAGAAAGAATTAGTTGACGACTTAAAGAAGGATTCAATTTGGATGTCATTCAATAGCTTTGGATTGAAGATACAGAGAATGGTGAAAATTAGAGCACTTGACACCTTTCGATCGATCTGGATAGCTTTTGATCGGAGATTCAGAGGCTGTAGAAAAACAGACTTGTTCGATACCTTTATATCGACTTTGATATCTTTTGATCAAAGATACTGTGAATGTGGAATTTCTCTACTAGACTCGATCGAGTTCGCTCTAGTGAAGCGCAAAAATCCTACAAATTTGGGAATAGCCATTTAAGGAAGAAAAATCAATTTCCTATATAAACAGAAAGCCTTTCTAGGGTTTTTATGAGAGTAACCACAAAAAGAAGAGTTCCTAAACATTCTTAATCATCTAAGAAGTTCTCAATTGATTCCTAGCAACAAAACTTCTTCATCATTGAAGAATCAAAGTCTTGATGGAGTTAAAGGTAGCAAATTTGTACTGAAGAAAATTTTACGGTGATCAACCATGGTAACTATAAATTCTAGAGTCAAGTAAGTTTGAGGCAATCAAGAATCGAGGAGTCGATTGGGGATTTAGTTGTAAGGGTTCTTGTAACCATTTGACATTGGTTTAAGTGTTTGATCTTTGTCCGTCAAAATGGACATTGGTGGATTGGAGTTCAATTCTTGGAGGATTCCAGAGGTGTCGTTGAGCTCGACACTTAATCAAGCATTGAAAAATCATATCAAGAGATAAATACGTGATCGTGGGATTCGGTCAATACAAGAAAAGCACACCCGTAAGCACATTGATTTAGCACTCGGGGATAGAGAGTATCTAGGGTTGGGTTGGGTTGTAGGTTAATTATTTTGTATTCATTCTTGATAGTGCTTGGTTGACTGGACTAGGTCCCGTGGGTTTTTCCCAAGTTAGGTTTTCACGCTAAAATATCGTGTGTCTCATCTTGTGTGTGATTGCTTGCATATTTACTTTTGACATACGATTGTTGCATGCACTAGATTAAAGGACTAGAATTAAAAGTAAATAGTTGAATTGTGATCAATCAAAACAACCCCCCTCCAAAAGGTATTCCAAAAATCCATACATTCGGAATCGGTTTGTATTTTTTCAAATATGATCGTTAGTATAAACTTAGCTGAGTTGGTAGCATGTTAAGATCGCCAAAGATATATATGTTAGATTTGAAATTTAAATGAAGTTTAGAGAAGTTTAAGCTCGTTAATAATCTAGGGAACAAAAAGTTGAAGTGGCTAATCAAATCCAAGTCAATTTCAAGTGATTTCGCTCGAAAGATGTGCCTTGTTTGAAAGCATCCTTCTGACGGGGTCTTGGTTGATCCACAAGAGTACGGTCGCAATTGTAGTTTAATTTCTCGGTGAAGTTGAGGTCGAACCACAGGGAGTTTAATTGGAAGGCTTATAGTGAAATTCTACTTTGGGTAAAACTAATCCTAAGAAGCATCTCACAATGAATCTAAAAGTAAATTAAAAATCTATTGATTGCAAGAGTTGGTTGTTTTATCTAAACTAATCAAAAGCAATTAACACTAGATTGAAAATAGTAGAGAATGTTTTGAATCCAAATGATCCGAACATCCAATTCACCGAAGATCTTAATGAGGCTCTATAACTCAAATCAAAGACCTCAACCAAGATTTTTCGATTTAGAAGATTTAGCGATTAAAATAATGAAATCAATGATAATCAACTTAAAATTGTAAATGATGAGATTCATATGTTCATACCCTATACTGAATTTAAGGTTTTGAATGGACACTCAAAGACTTAGTCAAGAGTACAAGATTTCAATGGAGTCTAAGAAATAATCATCATAGATTCAATTCATTGACAATTAACTCTAAAATTATAATCTAATTGAAGTCATACACTCATACCACTGATTTATGCAATCTCAATACTGAACAAGAGTTTGTGCATTAAGATTACAAAACTTAGTCAAAAGTCTAACTTTTCTTAGAGGTCTAGATTCAATTATCAAGAATTATGTGATTTGAAAGATGGAACAAGGATAATTTGATTACCTCTATTAAAAACCTTGAAATCCTTGGATGATCTTCATAATTGTCTCCAAGAGAAGAATTAGCTACTCATCATATTGAAAACACTAATTAAATTGAAAAACACTTAAATCTAATTGAGTTTGATCACTAGAATACAATGAAATGTAAGTGTTTCTCTATCTAAAAAGCTCTCAAAATTGCAAAACAAACCTAAAACTATTCTAATGAAGAAGAGATCCTAAAATTTAGGCACAAAACTACTTTAAATAGGTTAGAAAAAAGAAAAGCAGAGTCTACGAGAACCATTCGAATGGTTTGAAGGACCATTTGAATAGGTGTTCAAATACGCTGACAGTTTGATTGGTTTTGTGGACCGCTCGAACAGCCATTCAATGGGTCTCCCTATGTAGATCTTGAAAAGTTATACAAAATTGATATATTAAGAATCTCGGTAGCGCTTCTAGTTTGAAAGATATGATATTCCAAAATTATAGTTCTACGTGGTTCAACAGCTTGTAATTCAGCTTTAACAGTTTGTACTTTGACAACATCTTCTTGAAACTTATTCTCTTTTCATCCAAATTGCGTCCAAAGTCATCCAATTTAAGCTCAAAACCTATACAAAGCAAAACAAACTTCATTAATACTATAATCAAATTAAAAAAGGTATAAAAACACCAAAAAGATAATTTCCATTTTTATAGGAGTCGTCAATGTATTTAACCTATGCACCAAGCCTTTAAACCCTTATATTACTCCTAGTGGGCGAGTGGTATCTCGTGAGAGTTTCTAGTAATGATAGCCACAAACATCTATCAAAATCACTTGTTTCCTTGAAATAGTTGGATGTTATGCTCAATTTATCTAACATAAATTGTTAGAAACATTAAACAATAAACATAAATACATTAACTTTAAGCTCAAGAAACACTTCAAACTCTATCCCATATACTATAACATCTCAATCATGTTTGAAACTCAATGTGTGTGAATGAATAATCAATATAAACATAAATTTCAACATCTAAGCATAATCAACTGAAACTCTATTGGAGATAAGTTTTGACTCAAATCTCACAAAGGAATTTATGCACAACAAATAAAACTCTCAAGCATAAGATGTAAGATCCCTCTTCATACTATATTTGAGCGGAAGTAATGTAATTCAAAATAAGATATCTCACATATGAATCATCATGAAAAATGCATCCAATGAACAATGGGAGCTAGGCATAGTCTCATGAAATGATTGCTATTGTTGAGAAAACAATGTAATTGTCATACTTATCATTCCATTTCCTTCACTTCCATATCAAAACCACATTATACTAAGATCAAATAGGACTTTTATTTTGTTATAACTTTGTCTCATAACAAAGGTTAACAAAGATAGGCATGGCATGGATAACACAATAATTGTCAAAAGAGCAACTAATTGAGAGCATAAACCATAGGCCTAAAAACTCCACATTTCATTTGAGCTAAGAGCTAATCTTCAACGTCTTTGCATTTTTTTTTTCTCTTTGATTGTTATCTTCTCCTTCTTTTTTTTTTTTTTTTTAATAGCTCTTCTTTAGCACACAATCTTTTCTTTGGTTGCCATATCACTTTGGCCTTTATAAAGTTCATTACCAGTACAATCTCAAGACAACAAGGATAAGGAAATATCAATTTAGGCTCCACTTCCAACATGGAGTAAGACAAAAATATTGAGCTAACAAAGAAAAATGCATATCAAGGCACAACTTGGCTTCAAATGAAAATATAGTATGAAAGAATAGGCTTAAGGCTCAAATATGTTCAAACATGGCCTAAAATCATTTTTCACGATCCATGTGATTCTTCCACTTCTATGAACACAAAGGGAATCAAAAGTATGACAACTCATCCATAATCTCATAGCAATCAATACAAACATAATGAGACTATTCATTAAAACAAACTTGAATGAAAATCTTTATAATAAGTAAATGGAATTAACCCTCTGAAAAAATAGAATGGCTTTAAACGTCACAAGAGTCACAAGTCTCCACTAAATTCTTCAAAAGTTCACATCACATGCACACTTCAACAAATATTTATATCCATATGGCTATTATGAAAGTGCACTAATTGAGCCTCCAACAATTATGATATGTTTCATCAACAAGATAGAATGAAAACCTAATGCTCAACTATGTCAAAGCATCAAGTTACATGCTAAATATCTCATCATCCAAGTATTGGATATTTGAAACATTTATCTATTAATTTAATGGAAAGAAACAAATTTTTTTTAGGCTATATTAAAAACAATAGAAAACTAAAATAAGATAAGAATCCTACACCCCCAACTTAAACATTGTCCTTAATGTGAAAATAGCACAAGAAAACTCCAAGGATTAAACAAGAGAGAGTAAAGTTTACCTTGATGAAGAAAAATCCAAAAGAACTAACTAGAAATCTATGAAAAAGGTTAGTGAAAACAACATAAAGAACAATAGAAAAGAATAGAACTAAAATACTACTAATACTAATCATATACACTAATATACAATAAAGGGTGGACTAAGAAGTCACCCAATACCAACTGGTGATATTTCTTCATATTGTGGCTGCCATTCATCAACCATTAACACTTGTCTTTGGTGCAGCAAAGAACCATTTGTCATTTCCGAATTCTCATCAATTTGAAGTTCATAAACATCATCAAAGTGAGTTTGTAAAGAATTGAAAAAGCATGAAAATTCTAATGGATCATTCACAAGTGTTTGCACCACATTCATAGCATAGATCTCATCTGTATCACTATTCCCCACCACCAATAGATCAGTTAGCAAGTTAAAGGGTAATACTAGTAGGCTTAAGCTCACAAATACCTAATTGTTCATACATCGAATACAGGAATTCACACTAGCCCCTAGACCAAGCAAAGCTTGTCCAATTTTGTGTTTCCCAATAATGCATGACATGGTAGGGCATCTGTGATCCTTGTATTGGGGATGGAAATTATATTGTATTATGGCACTCACTTGTTCTGTTAAAAATACCTACTTTTGTACATTAAGTTTGCCCTTAATTGTACATAATTGTTTAAAAAACTTAGCATATGAAGGGTTTTGCTTGATAGCATCTAAGAGAGGGCTATTCACCTTTGTCACGCCCCGGTTTTTAAACCAATCCCTCTTGGCTCGGAAAAAGCACGGTATTCTTTCTTTAGAATTCATCCTTCTAGAAGGACGAGTGCGACTAGGTTTGATCTTGAAATTGACTTAAACAAAGGCTTTCGAAAAAATTTTGGAGTCACCACCTAACATAGTTAAAGATGTGTTAGTGTTAGCACCCCATTTTGGCCACTTGGCGATCTTCGGCCCGACCGAAAGCACTTCCAAATCAACACAAGCATACTCAAGCCCAAACCGGCTTCTAAGATCCAATCTAGCCTGTCATTCGCCTCACGGGCTCGCTGGGCCCACTAGAGGCAAAATGACCAAAATGCCCCTGTTGCATTACTCAGTCCAATCTAGACTTGCACGTCTTCCATAAAACGATAAGTCCATTCAAATCCAACGTCAAATCCATGTGCCTCGTCATTCGAGAAAGTTAATCCCTCATTGACGGTAAGACCATTCAATCCAACACGGCACAATCATCGAGAAGGCTTATTCCTTGGATTGGTAAAGCCCTTTTCACACTCATCTCCAGAAAGTACCTAAGTCCCCGAGATGGAAGAGCGTTTCACTTCTGGCGCCTGCTAGCCCTCCAATGTAGAATGTCTGCTAATCTAGCATGTTCTTTGAGAAAGCACAAACCCCTCAAGAACAAAAGACTGTCCAAGCCTAGCACGTTTTTCGAGAAAGCACAAATTCCTCAAGAATGGGAGATCGTCCTAGTCCGGTATGACTTTTGAGAAAGTTTATCCCTCAAGGCAGTGAGACCCTTTCAAGCCTGTCCACCGAGAAAGTACCAATTCCTCACACAGAAGTCCAGACCAGATCTAGACTGGTCAACACTGACGCTTGCTAACTCGTCCCGCTAAAAAATTACTATTTTGCCCCCAACAGGCCCGACACATTCCTTAAGAAAGTACAAAGCCCTCAGAATGGTAAGGCCACCTTCCAAAGCCGTCCCTAGACAGTCCGGCATATCTAGTGCCATCCAGCCAACCTTGGTCCTTTCCCGGAGGTCCCCTAGTCAAAATGACTGCTTTGTCCGTAGGCATCTAAATGGCCTAAGAAACCACACCAGCTTTGGGTATCAAACCGGCAACACTCATGTCAACTCTAGTCAATCTCAGTCAACTCTTGCCAACTCAATCAACCTCAGTCAACTCTGGTCAACCCGATCAACTCTAGTCAATCATGGTTAATGCTATAACTCCTGGGATGAGGTAACCGCCATCCGGTCACTCTCTTTAACCAAACCGGCAACCTTCGGGACACTTTCCAGAGTATTCCCTTTTATTTCTAGCCAGACCTCGCCATCCAGCACCTTCCCTTTTTGAACTAGAACCTCCTTGCTCCACTTTTAATGAAGCATGACCTTTCTTTAATCGTGCGCCAACCCCCCAGAATCAGTTACAAATCGACCACCCCGTATCCAACCTTTTTTCAAGCCAAAATTAAATGACCTTGTGCCACTCATAGTGGTGCACGGCTAAACTTAACGCGTGCGCCTCTATGAGTGGAGCACAACCTCCCATTTTTTGCACTATAAATACAGACCTCCCCGTTCTCTATTTTGGGTCAAAAAAATTATCCCTAAACTCTCCCTCTTTATTCCAGATAGCTCTTGGAGCCCTCTCTCTCTCTCTCAGTCCCACCGGCCGAGTCCGAGTCCGAACTTCCGAAGCCTTAGCTTCCAAGCTCTACCGAAGGTCCACCTCACTACCCAGAAGTTCCCAAAGCCTTCCCAAGTCAAAGGCTCGAGCCTCCACCAAAGAAAGAAGCAACGAGACAAGGTAATCCTCATTTTACTTTTCTGTACTCCCCTACTTTTTCTTCTCCCTCCGAACCCACTTGGGTTCTTCTCTTTTTTAATCCCCTATCTCTAAACCCCTTTTTTCTTGAATGCTTGAAATGAGAGGACGTTATGTCCATGCCGAGAGTGAACAAGAGGAGATTACCAATCGAGACTCTCTTCTTGGCCCTCCCTTGTTTCACAACATGGCCTTAAGGCCATCTTGCAATGTGGTGATACCTAAGCCTTGTATATCTCATGCCGTTACTGTCGTCAAATTGCATTTGCATTCATGTCATTCCTCTCCCATTTAAAACCAGTTTCTAAAGTTGTTTTCTTAAAATCACAATTCAAGGTGGATCCTAACCCTTTATGGTTCGGATTTTTCTAGAAAAGTGTGACATTTTAAATGGCTTCTGTTAGCCTACATTTGTTTCTTTTCAAAAACCCGGTCTTGGAATGATCCTAGTCTTTTCATGACTAGGGTTGTTTCGAGAAGTGTGTGACATTCGAAAGGACCCAAAAGGTCTACATTTTTGGCTTCGTGCCTTTATTGCTTTTCAAAGCCACAAGCCTAAAGCACTTCTAGCCTTTCAATGGCTAGAATGGCTTTAGGCAAGGTGCGACATTCACTTGGATGTCTAAAATCCAAGTTAGGGTTTTGGGTCCTAAAACATGTTTTCAAAAAACTCAGTTTTCAAACTATTTTGAATACTCATATTTTGTAAACCCTCGAAATCCAATCCGAGGAAAATCCCACTTTTGCCAACTTGAAAACCTTTCATTTTTAGGCCAAAATCCTACTATTTTCAAACCCTCAAAATCCTCAATTTCCAAATCAATCGAAACTTCCCTTTCCAAACTTTCCTTTTCAATCAAATCAAAACCTTCTATTTCAAATCCCTCAAATCGCTCCGTTTTCAAATCTTCCAAATTTAAACATAATTTAACTACTTTCATTTTGGTAACAATCCAAACTTGTCTTTTTTAAAATCAAATTTTTTCAAATCAAATCAAATCTTCCTGAAAAGGAAATATTTTAAAATTCAAATCTTCTTGAAAAGGAGACATTTCCAAAACCCAATCTTTTCAAATCAAATCAAATCTTTTTAAATCAAATCTTCCTGAAAAGGAAGCATTTCAAAATCAAATCAAATCTTCCTGAAAAGGAAATATTTTCAAGTCTAATCTTCCTAAAAAGGAAACATTTCAAAAGTGCAATCTTCTTGAAAAGAAAACACTTTCAAACTCAAACATTCCTGAAAAGGAAATTTCTTAAAAATGGAAACTTTCTAGAAATAGGAACCCATTTCAAAATTCTAACTCTTTCGGACTCTGGCCCGAACTACGACTGACCTGATCCTCTTTAAGGAAGTATGTAGGCAACCCTTCGTAGAGTGCGGTCACAACCCTTTTCAAATTTTCAATTCCATTTTTCAAACTCAACTCTCTCTTTCAAACTCTTCTTCAAATTCTATTTTCAAAAGTTTTCTAAGTGGGTAGCATTAAACATAGGTAACCAGTGAATCATAATTTGGTGAGTAAAAGGTGATTAGACATATAGGTACTGCAAGGGTGGGGTAGGGTGATAGTCTTAGGACATGTTCCCTACCCGTAACCAATCCCTGGACTTAAGAATTTCTTTTCAAAGACCAAAATCGGAGTTAATTTTCAAAAGGTTTTTCCAACATTTTTAGGGTTGCTACCTTTTAAAACCCTCTCATGAGGAGGTTTTTCAAAAACAAAACCTTTTCCAAAACCTAAGTTTAACCCTTGGGTTTTACTTGATGTAGTTAACCTAGCACATCTTTAAATATGTTAGGTGGCGACTCCAAAAACCTTTTCAAAAAGTCTTAATCAATTTCATTTAAAAAATTCAAACCCCGTTGCATTTGCCCTTCTAGAAGGATGAATTTTAACAAGAGAGCACCGTACCAAATTCCCACCCCCAGGCTTAGAAAGAGAGAGGAGGGGCCCAGCGTCCGAAAATGGGGCGTGACAGCTTGGTGACTCCACTGGGGACAATTAGAGGGTTAGGCCTATGTCATGTCTAGTCACCCTTTACTCACCTTAAGTTCGCCAATTACCTTGTTTAGTTATATTCACTTTCTAAACTCTTCAAAATTCTAAATTTTTCAAAATGGTCTTTGTTTTGTAAAAAGTCAAGCAATGCATTCATTACATACTCTTGCATTGTTCATAACATGATACATTATTTTGCATTTAAGTTTCTCGAAAAGTACTAAATCTGTGCATTTGTTTTGTAGGTGGACCATTGTTCATATTTTAATATATGTTCATAAACTTCCATGTATGCTACGTATGACAGGATGTATGGGAGTTGTTGGGCTCTTTTCTCCAATTTCCAAAATCACAAACACACTTGCATATATATTTTCATGAAATATTGACCCTGGTTACTACCTTCTAGTTAGAAGGAGGAACAGTACATTGACTGTTGGTGGTTGGCAGATGTGTCACCTAACCAACGGTATTTAGATAGTTCCCCCGCTTGGATCACCAACCTATAATGGCACCACCCCGAGAAGTGGGTCTAGGTTTGAAGATTTGGGAGCCGAGCTTTTTAGGAAGCATTAATAGCTCTCAACCTTATGTTCATATAGCACCCATGCATATCCAAACCTCTGCCCGATTTAAGGCACGTGTTTTTCAAAAACCAAGGAGGAAAGAGCGACTGTTTTTTAATTTCGCTACTCCTATTGTTATTATGCTTACATGAATGCCTTGTTATCAATATCTTGTCATTCATGCTGTTAAACTGTCCATGCATATTTAATCATCCCAAGGCAAAAGTTCCAAAGTAACTCAAGCCACTTGCAGTCCATGCATGTGATCAACCTCCAAGAGAATGGCCCACAAGCCAATCTCAAATCATAAGCCTACCCAATTCCTAAGGGTTCCAAACCCTAAGGGTCATGGCATGCATCCAAGAATCATTTCATAGGAGGGGCCCCAATCCCTCTCGGTCATGGAGATAAGGTTGCCACAAGACATGGGGTAATCTGAAGATAAGGTCATTCAACGACCTCCTAATATCAACAAGGCGAAACCAAAGACTCAAAAAGTAGTTTAGGTAGATAGGTGGAAAGTTCCATGGAAAATGTCCCTTCCCCCAATCTATGTAATTTCAGCTTTTCATCTCAAAAGAAATAAAACTGCTCCTTTTTACTTCCCTTTAATGAATGTTTGTATAGGATGTATGAAACAGGCACATGTAAGGTATCTACATGCAGGGGCAATCCCTATCTCCAAAATAAGCCTTAGTATTATACTTAAATTCCGAAAAACAGGGACACCTCTAGGGCATGCATTGCATAAATGCTTCTTAAAGATAAGTACTAACTTTTTTTCCTTTTTCTTTGCTTTTTTTGTTCTCCTCTCTCTTTCCCCCATTCCACAGGAATTAAAAAATACATTCAACTCACCATTGCTCCAAAAGCAAGGAAAGGAAAAGACCCGGCACCGTGTACTACCCGAGAACCGATCATCACAAGGCACTGAGCATCGCTCATGGCCAATGAATTAGACACCTCTACTGATAACCCTGTGACCCGAGAGGAGCTCAATAAAATAAGATCAAAGATTGATGAGATATTCAAACTTGTACAAGCCATGGCAGCAAAGGACTTAACCACAACCCCCTCCTCATCTCCCCCAAGAGAGGCAAATGCTGTCCTAGCAAGAGTTATCCTCCGGTCAGATACTACCAGAAAAAATAAAGAAAGCCTTAAGATAGTCGATGTTGAAGAGGAAGAAGGCAATCTGGAAACTATTTTAGTCACTCCTTCAGCTGCAAATGCCATCCCTGACCATCTCAGCCTGAAGATCTAAGGGCTAGAAGAATCCCTGCAGAGCATATAAGGGTACAATGCCCTCGATTCAAATTCATTCGATGAACTTTGCTTCTTACCAAATCACCCGCACCCATCAAAGTTCAAAATGCCTGACTTTCAGAAGTATGATGGCACTAGTGACCCCATAGCCCATTTGCGCCTATATGCTAGAGCCTTAAGCGGCCAAGGAAACAATCCTAAGCTGCTGATGCAACTTTTTTTACATAGCCTGACAAGCCCAGCTATACAGTGGTTTGTGAGACTTGATCTGAGAAAAATCACCACCTGGGGAGAACTAATGACCACCTTTAGGAATCAATACAAGCACAACATAAATCTCACTATAGATCGATGGACCTTAACTATGATGACCAAAGGAGAAAAGGAGAGCTTCAAAACCTATGCTTTAAGATGGAGGGAGCTAGTTGCACAAGTTAATCCTCCATTAGAGGAGAAGGAATATGGTCAACTCTTTGTGTAAACCTTTTAGGTGTTATACTATGAGAAGTTGTGCACCAGCTGCAACCACCCGACCTATGGCTCCAAATACTCAAGCACCGACTCCAGTCATAGTCTGCCCTAACTTTAGTCCAAACAGGCAGGCCCAACACAACCGCACTTTCTCCACCTTAGGGTCCACTCAGACAGAGGCGTATCACAACTTGCTGAAGGCCAATTTATTGGCCTCGATTCCAGCTCGCCCCTTGCCTAGTCCTCTTCCTCTTACCTTCAATGGCACCCTCTCCTGGGAATACCATTCAGGAGGATTAGGACATGACACGGAAAGTTGCTTCTCCCTAAGGCACAAAATCCAAGACATGATCGACAATAGGACAATGCAGACGCAACCAACAAATCCTGTTTCTGCCCCAAATGTCACTACAAACCCTTTACTAGACCATACGGTCAACATCATCATAGAGTATAATGACAACAGGGTTTTGACCGCCATATGCCAAGAGGTGTACTATAAGGATGAAGATGAAATGGACTGGGAGGAATTGGAGCAGAATCACACCTTGTCTTGGTACAACCTCAATAAAGTGTAAGACCCCGAAGATGGGCCTATTGATGAATCTGCCAAGGAAATTGACTGTGTGGTACAAGAAGCTAAGTACATAGAAAAAGAACTACAGCCATGCCTCTTTGACCCATCTCAAATACAGAAGTCGCAGCTATACACACTTGATGAGAGCTGGGGCACGGCCGGTTGCAAGAGCAAAAAACCGAGGGCCCGGGTCAAGTCCATTGAGTTGGAGGAAGGTGAGTTGGCCTATCTGTTTGTAAGGAACAAAGAAGGAGAAGAATTTTATGAAGAAAGAAAGGCTAAGAAAGGAAAGAAAGATCATGAGGTAGCTCTAAGTCTTGGGGGAAACCTGGGCATGCGTACAACGTTAAGGGAAGAAGTCAAGAAAGCACCAGTGGCCATCGCCAACCAGTCAATCCACTTGGCGCTGCCAACCAAGGTCTCTGGCAAGTGGAATATGAAAGAAGTAGGTGTGGTTCCAAAACCCACCTGAAAAACTCATGTAGTTAAGAGACCTGAAAAAGGGATGTTTTTTGCAATCACCCTCTTATCTATCCTTGTTACCTTTTTGCATTTATATTTCATTATATAAAAAATAGAGGTACTTCTTGCCTCTTTAGATAAATAAAACACAGATGGACCCTTTCTTTTAAATTGATACTTTTCTCATATTCTTGCATGCGATATCTACTTTTAGAAACGTTTCCTTTTTCTGCAAGTGGATAGAAACATCGACAGTGGAATAGCATGGACACCTCATTCAAAAATAGACAAAAGCTCCTTTGATTAAAGAGTGGGAATTTAGGCAAAGAGTATAGAGAGATTGATTACAAGGGGCAACACTTGAATGGCATCTAAGGTAAGCGATGGGTAGCTGGGCTATCAAAAGGAAGAGGAGCCATTGTTCTATCTTCCCACAAACAACAAATGATTCCCTTTGCATAATCCACTAGAGCCAAAGGCGTTTTTTGGTCAAAAGCCTGAACTAGAGTTGCTTCCTGCATACTGGAGCAAATGCCAGTAATGAACGGGTTCATACATCAACAGTTGTCATCCGAAAGACGTCATTGAGACTTCAAGCTGAGCTTTATAGACTAAGCAATTTTACTTGAAATGAAGAGAGACCCTCATTTATTCTACTATACAATCAAAAGATGACCATTGCAAATCCCATTTGAGCCATTTACGTTCCTTTTCAAAAAACCAACCCAATGATCACTGCCCACACTGGGTTCTTTTCCAAAAAACCAACCTAATGATCACTGCCCATACTGGGTCAAGGCAAAGACATGAGTACATCTCTCAAAGTCAAGAAGGCAGAGTGAATGCTAGAAAGTAAAAAAAAAAAAATAAAAGAGTACTACACAAAGACCCTAATAAAGGACAAGGGAATTGCAAGAAAGCCAGTCCTATTATCAAAATACTCAAAAAGTGACAAAGAATTCTTGTCAAAAGTGATCATAGGTTCTCATCAGCCAAGTAGAGATTAGTAGGATTTTGAGCCTTTATTCATCCTTTCAAACACCCCATAACCTGGCCCACATTACGGTCCAAAGAAAAGTCCTCTCAGATCAAGGAAAAATTCCTTAGTCTAAATAAGCTCGAACAAAGTGACAATAACACATGTATATGATGGCATTCACTGGGACAAATTTCATCACCAAGAGCAACTCTGGGTCTTATGAAACCTCAGTTGAAGATAATGGTTTTGTGCCTAAAAATCCTTTCATTTCAAGTCATGAACCCAGCCTACGTTACAGTCTAAAGTAAAGTCTCCTCGGATTGAGATCCTAGCTGCCCATCGCTGTGTTAATGGCCATGAAAGTCATTGCTCAAAGCCATTATCGGAATAAGGTGAAAAGGGGGCAGCTCAAACCAGAAAACCCCAAACACGAACCTTATAGAAAGCGAGATTAAAGAACAACGGTTAGAGGATGTGAGTCCATCAAGAATGGGGAGTGTATGCTAAGACACCCTGATGTGAAAAAGGCAGTGACCAAAAAAATGAAGAGGTCCTACAAAAGAGGCATCATCCCAAGGATATGTGACATTAGCACAAGCCCGAGACACCTGCTTGAATCTCAAAAGAAATAAATACATGCGAGGGCATTCTTGAGATTAATCAAGTGCAACAAAAAAAAAAAAAAAGAAAGGAAATCTTGCAAAAAAACATTTATACCTATCATTCAATGAAAAGAAATATACGATACTGTGCTAACCATGCAGGAAAAAGTCTCTTTAGAGGCCAAAATAGCCAAGAATGATACGGGGTCATTTTGTTTTAAATAACAAAACTAAAAA
Organism: Euryodendron excelsum; assembly: GCA_033060915.1. NCBI lineage: Eukaryota > Viridiplantae > Streptophyta > Magnoliopsida > Ericales > Pentaphylacaceae > Euryodendron > Euryodendron excelsum. The sequence continues at coordinate 38,454,058 of CM065383.1, read as the reverse complement.
GTTGTTGTGCCAAAACTGCAGGAACTCAGTGATGCAATCAAACCCTAGATGGACAGCGGGAAGCCAAAATGAAGTGACTCCCGTTATCATCTGAAGAAGAACTAGATGAGGGAATAGGATCAGCCTAGTCACCAATAGCCACTCTAGAACCTAAAGGCTTTGCCACCTCAATAGATTGAAGGACAGCTGTATAAGCTTTCTGCAACTGCTTTTGCCTACGAAAAGCACCCAAACCATCCTCACTGCACAAGGCCTCAGCCAGCTGCACCCTCAAGGACTCAATCTCCGCCTCACGGGCATGGAATTGCATCATCGCCTTTCTTAACAAAGTGTTAGAATGTCTCCGATGATGGCACTCCTGGACAATCATAACCGTAACGAAGTCGATGTACTCCACAGCAGGACCTGGAGTCTAAAAAAGCGGATCATGGATCCTAGCATCCTTGAGTACACTCCTCCTAAACCAGCTCCTGTAAGCTTTGGTTATTTTTGGTTCTTCTAGGAAAGGACCTTGTATGTCATCATGAGAAGTCAGGGCGTGCCACATGGCCACCACGTCTTTCACCAGCTCAGTCGGGATCACAGTGTCAAAAAACAGTACGAACTCATCGGTAACCCCTATGTGTGGAATATCCTACAATAATCCCAGCTGGCGGAGAACTCTAATTCTAAAGAAAGAAGCAACTCCCTGCAAACCCACTGTCAAAATCAAGATCCTATCTGAAGTCCGTACCCTCAAAGGATCCCAGTTACACAGACCCACAAACCACATGACATCTCCAGTATATCTTTCCTGGAGAAAAGTCGTCCAATCCTCGGGCGCAATAGGAAAACTCTCATCTGCCATAACAGACTACTGAGCCTCCACAAAAGCATGGACATGATCCACTGTGGGATACCAAGCTAGCCAAGGCAAATGTAGCAGGAACAAATGGCAAACCATCCATAATTGGAAAAGAGCTGCACAGCCTCGGAAGCTAAAATCTACACCCTGCTGCAAACGAGTGAAACTGACACAAGTCTCACCTATGACCATCAGGGCATAAGACCATCCTTACCAGATCCGAGGAAGCAAAGCGCTCAACCTCCTGTTAATCAAACCATCCTCCCTAGGAAAAACCAGGGCTCCAAGCAGAAGCAAAGTAAGAGCATTCATCCTGAAACAGAGCCAGTGGTATGAAGTATGCCAAATCCCTGGGAAAGCTTCCCTACTGTGAACGAACTCAAATCGGGAAAACAGGAATTTAGTAAATATAAAGGGAAACTCGGGAATGAAGTCTAAACCCAAAGTAGGGCATACTATGCCCAACTGAGATGAGATCGAAGAGAAGAAACCTCCATGGACAACCGAAGCTATTAGCTGTGAAAGACCTTTCGCTGAACCTAATAGACAATCATCCTCATGTGGGGTAGGGGTTATCTCACATTCTTCGAATCGGAAGAGGCTTAAACTAGGGCACCAAAACAGAAAGACTGCCTTAACCAAACCAGGCCTCAACCGCACTAAGAGCAGAGATGCAATATGACCAAAGCTCTGACGGAATATATCCTGCTTATCAAGGGTACACCAGTCATACTAAACCCTTAAACAAGCCATGACCCCTACATTGACCATCTTGAAAAAAGAGAAGAAAGAAAAGACATATGTCAAGATCTGACAGTCAGTAATATGAACAGTGACAAAGGAAAAGAAAAGAAAAGAATGTGGAAAAAAAAGGGATATGTGCAAGAAATGCTTCATGTTTCCCAAGCAATTTCTCAACTTCGGATTCTTGGTTTTATAAACTTTTTATTCTTAAAAAAGTTATTTCCAAAATCGCTCCGGGTTTTCAAAAAGCTTTCCCCTCCAAAAAACCATGGTTTTAAAGGCTTTTCCTCAAAAGCCCAGTCTTATGGTTTATTAGGGCTTTCTCTCAAGAGTCCCAGTTCAATAGTTTCTAAGGAGTTCCCTTCAAAATCCTATCCCTCTCTCTTTTCTAAAGAACCCTTTTTAAAGTTTCCCTAAACCATTTTCACAAAAATTCCCAAGTGCCAAGTTTTTTGAAAAATTCGACAGAGTCCCATTTGTAAAAGGCCTCTACAACGCCACACAACCACTAATTCACAACATCACCAAACACGTAATACCTTACCACCCACCCAACACAAGACATAGACAGACAAACACCAATTTTTTCTAAAATTTCTAAAGCTATTTCCTCATATTTTTTCAAACACCTTCAAAAAAGTTCACAAGTCTTCAAAAAAACATACACAAAACTTTTCAAAAATATTCCTAGAATTTTCTAGCAACAATCCAACACTCCCAGGATTTATTTCTCAATTTTTCCTAATTTCTCACATTTTCCCACATTTTTTAATTTTTGAAATTTCAAAAAATATAATTGTTTTCAAAAAATCACAAAACTTCACACGGTTGCTCAAACCATTTTTCTAAGGCATCCTACTTAAAAATATCACAGAAAAATGCATTACCCAGTGCCCAAGTCACTAGCTTTTCTAAGCCTGAGGAATCCCCTTTAGCAAAACATGGCAATCTACACAAACTCACTTAAATGATCACCAAAATGAAAAAACAATTCCATAGATGTGTTCAAAACATTCAAGAACATCAATTCCACTATACACATGCTTCAAATGGAAATCTACACATTGAAATCAACCAAAAACAAGAAAACTCACTTTTTGAAATTTTTTGGCAATTTCTTCCTCTCCGGCGACTTTCCGGCAATGATGACATTTCCCGGTAACTCCTCGATGTTCCAAAAACACTCCCCAAAAATGCCTAAGCAAAATGGCTTGAAGAGTTTTGTAGAGAAATCTAAAAAATCTACAAAACCAAGCCAAAACCCCAAAACCCGTGGCTGCTGATATAAAAACACTCGTAGGCCGTGCGCCACTTATAGAGGCGCACAGACAAAATCAAACTTGGCACCACTGTGAGTGGCTCACAGCCAGTCCAGGCCTGCCTCGGCCTTTTAACAGCCAAAACCAGTTTCAAATGGCCTCCTAGCTCTATTTTAAAGCTTCAACCTCCTACTTTTAAAAATTTCAAACCTCCAATCCCTCCGATCGCCTCGCGACCTTCATTGGCTACTTACTTTTTCATTTTTTGCCTTCAATAAATAAAGACAGAAAAGAGGGGTAGCTGTTAGCACCCCATTTTGGCCACTCGGCGATCTCCGGCCCGACTGGAAGCACCTCTAAATCGACTCAAGCATACTCAAGCCCAAATCGGCTTCTAAGATCCAATCCAGCCTATCAACCGCATTGTTGGCCCGTTGGGCCCACTAAAGGCAAAATGACCAAAATGCCCCTGTTACATTAGTCAGTCCAATCTACACCGACACGTCTTCCATAAGACGATAAGTCCATTTAAATCCAAACTCAAATTAATTTGTCCCATCATTCGAGAAAGTTGATCCCTCATTGATGGTAAGACCTTCAATCCAGCACAGCACGATCACCGAGAAGGCTTATTCCTCAGATCGGTAAAGCCCCTTTTACACTTATCTCCAGAAAGTACATAAGTCCCTGAGATGGAAGAGCGGTTCACTTCTAGTGCCTACTAGCCTGCTAATGTAAAATGTCTGCTAATTCGGCATGTTCTTTGAGAAAGCACAAACCCCTCAAGAATGGAAGACCGTCCATGCTCGGCACGTTCTTTAAGAAAGCACAAATCCCTCAAGAATAGAAGACCATCCTAGTTCGGCATGACCTTCGAGAATGTTTATCCCTCAATGCGATAAGACCCTTTCAAGCTTGTCCATAGAGAAATTACCAATTCCTCGGACAAAAGTCCAGACCAGTCAACACCAATGCCTGCTAACCCGTCCCAATGAAAAAGGACTATTTTACCCCTAACGGCCCAACACGTTCCTCAAGAAAGTACAAAGCGCTCGAAACGGTAAGACCACCTTCCAGAGCAGTCCCTAGATGGTCCGGCATATCCAATGCCATCCAGCCAACCTCGGTCCTTTCCCGGAGGTCCCCCGATCAAAATGACAACTTTGGCCCTAGGCATCCAAATGCCCTAGGAAACTACACCAGCTTTGGGTATCAAACCAACAACACCTCTATCAACTCTAGTCAACCTCAATCAACTCTGGTCAACCCGGTCAATCTTGGTCAACCCTAGAACTCCCAAGATGAGGTGACCGCCATTCGGTCACTCTCTTTAACCATACCGGCTCTAGGAATCAAACCAGCAACCTCCGGGACACTTTCCAGGGTATTCCCTTCTATTTCTAACCGGGCCCCACCATCAAGCACCTTTCCTTTTTGAACCAGAACCTCCTTGTTCCACTTGGAGTGAAGCATGACCTTTCTTTAGCCATACGCCACTAATAGTGGTGCATAACCCACCAGAATCAGTTACAAATCGACCAGCCCCGTATCCAGCCTTTTTTTAAGCCAAAAGTAAATGACCCTACGCCATTCATAGTGGCGCACAGCTAAACTCAAAGCGTGCGCCACTCAACCTCTTATTTTTTGCATTATAAATACAGACCTCCCCCCTCTCTATTTTGGGTCAAAAAAATTCTCCAAAATCTCTCATCCTCTATTCCAGATAGCTCCCGAAGCCCTCTTTCTCTCTCTCGAAGTCCCGCCAGCAGAGTTCGAGTCTGAACTCTTGAAGCCCTAGCTTCCGAGCTCTACCGAAGGTCCGCCTCGCTATCTAGAAGTTCCCAAAGCCTTCCCAAGTCAAAGGTCGAGCCTCTACCAAAGAAAAAAGCAATGAGATAAGGTAATCCCCATTTTACTTTTTCATACTCCCCTACTTTCTCTTCTCCCTCCGAACCCACTTAGGTTATTCTCTTTTTTAATCCCCTATCTTTAAACCCCCTTTTCTTGCATGCTTGAAACGAGAGAACAATAAGTCCATGTCGAGAGTGAACAAAGGAGATTACCGATTGGGACTCTCTTCTTGGCCCTCACTTGCTTCACGGCATAGCTTTAGGGCCCTCTTGCAATATGGTAATACCTAAACCTTATATGTCTCGTGCCGTTACTATCGTCAAATTGCATTTGCATTCATGTCCTTCCTCTTCCCTTCAAAACCATTTTCCAAAGTAGTTTTCTTAAAACCACAATTCTAGGCGGATCCTAACCCTTTATGGTTAGGGTTTTTCTAGAAAAGTGTGACATTTTAAATGGCTTCTATTAGCTTGCATTTGTTTCTTTTCAAAAACCCAGTCTCGGGATAATCCTAGTCTTTTCACAACTAGGGTTGTTTCAAGAAGTGTGTGACATTTAAAAGGACCCAAAAGGTCAACATTTTTGGCTTCGTGCCTTTATTGCTTTTCAATGCCACAAGCCTAAAGCCATTCTAGCCTTTTAATGGCTAGAATGGTTTTTGGCAAGATGCGATATTCACTTAGATGTCTAAAATCCAAGTTAGGGTTTCGGGCCCTAAAACATGTTTTCAAAAGACTCAATTTACAAACCATTTCCAAAACTCATATCTGTTAAACCCTCAAAATCCAATCCTAGAAAAATCATATTTTTGCCAACTTGGAAACCTTCTATTTTTAAGCCAAAGTCCTACCATTTTCAAACACTCAAAATCCAATCCTAGAAAAATCATATTTTTGCCAACTTGGAAACCTTCTATTTTTAAGCCAAAGTCCTACCATTTTCAAACCCTCAAAATCCTCAATTTCCAAATCAATAGAAACTTCTTTTTTCCAAACTTTCCTTTTCAATCAAATCAAAACTTTCCATTTTAAAAGCCTCAAATCGCTCCTTTTTCAAATCTTTCAAATTTAAACTTAATTTAACTCCTTCCATTTTGGAAATAAACCAAACTGGCCTTTTTCAAAATCAATCTTTTCAAATCAAATTAAATCTTCTCAAATCTCAATCTTCCTGAAAAGGAAATCTTTCACAATCAAATCAAATTTGAAAAGAAAAGGAAACATTTTCAAAACCCAATCTTTTCAAATCAATTTAAATCTTTTCAATTCAAATCAAATCTTTTTAAATCAAATCTTCCTAAAAAGGAAACATTTCAAAATAAAATCAAATCTTCCTTAAAAGGAAACATTTCAAAAGTCCAATCTTCCTGAAAAAGGAAACACTTTCAAACTCAAACTTTCCTAAAAAGAAAACTTTCTAAAAATGGAAACTTTCTAAAAATAGGAACCCATTTCAAAATTCCAACTCTTTCAGACTCTTGTTTAAACTACGATTGACCTAATCCTCTTTAAGGAGATACATAGGCAACCCTTCATGGGGTGCTGTCACAACCCTTTTCAAATTTCCAATTCCATTTTCAAACTCAACTCCCTCTTTCAAACTCTTCTCTAAATTCTGTTTTCAAAAGTTTTCTAAGTGGATAGCATTAAACATAGGTAACCAGTGAGTCATAATTAGGTAAGTAAAAGGTGATTAGACATATAGGTACCGCAAGGGCGGGGTAGGGTGATAGTCTTAGAACATTTTCCCTATACGTAACCAACCCCCGAACTTAAGAATTTCTATTTCAAAGACTAAAACTGGAGTCAATTTTTAGAATTTTCAAGCAACCCTACCTTTTAAAACCCCCTCATGAGGACGTTTTTTAAAATCAAAACCTTTTTCAAAACCTAAGTTTAACCTTCGGGTTTTACTTTGTGTAGATGACCTAACACATCTTTAAATATGCTAGGTGGTGACTCCAAAAACCTTTTCCAAAAGCCCTAATCAATTCCATTTCAAAAATTCAAACCCCGTCGCATTCGTCCTTCTAGGAGGACGAGCTCTAATGAGAGAGTACCGTACCAAATTACTACCCCCGAGCCCAAAAAGAGAGAGGAAGGGCCCGACGTCTGGAAATGGGGTGTGACAATTAGGTCACCTAAAACTAAGTATAATTCGAAGACTAAACTTACATTTTTCGAAATCATTTTGAAAATGTCCTTCTTAGGACGGTTTTTAGAAAAGAGGTTTTTAGCAACCTTTTAAAATGTTTTAAAGTCTTTTTGAAAACATGACTTCAGGTTGGTCTTTGAAAGTAGAAATCTATGGCCCGGGGGTTGGTTAGGTGTAGGGAAGACTTTCTAAGATCATCACCCTACCCCGCCCTTTCAGTACTTACATGTCTAACCACCCTTAATTCACTCACTTGAATAACCGGTTACTATTATTCACTTAATATCCACTTTAGAATTTTGAAAAATAGGTTTAGTCATCACTTTTTGGATGAATGATACATGATGTATGTTTTGAAAAAGATGTTTGAAAGCATAAAAGTTTTGAAAGGATTTAAGATAGAAATCTTGAATTGATAGAAACTTTTGAAATGGGAACTTGGGTTGAAATAAAGATTATGACCATACTATTTTAGGTTGCCTACGTATCTCATTTAGCAGGAATCAGGCCATTCGTAGTTCAGGCAATGGCCTGATAGAAAATAGGCACATTGGGGCCTTTGGAATGCTTTGAAGACACATTGAGATCTTTGAAAAGATTTGTAGACACTTTGAGATCTTTGAAAAAAGGGAACTTGAGAGTTTTAGAAAAATGCCTTTGAAATAGAACTTAGGATGTTTGAAGTGTTTTTGAATTTGAGTTTGAAGATGATTTTAAATATTTTTTAAACTAACTCAAGAGTGTTTTGAAATATTTTTGAAACAACTCAAGGGAGTTTTGGAAGTGCTTTAAAATAACTCAAGGGAGTTTTGAAGTCTTGTTTTGAAAACTTTGGAGGTAGAGTTTGAATTAGAAATGTTCTTGTGAACTTGTCTTCGAAAAATTTTTGAAAGTTGTTTTTGAATACCTTATGAAAGGCATGCTTAATGTTTCATCCCCTTAAGAGGTTAGTCATTGAAGAACTAAACTCCTTTAGGGCTATGAGTTTTGAAAACGTGTTTGGAAAAGAGGCTAGAGACTTTCCATTGTTTTTTTTTAGACTATAGGGTCATAGAACCCTTCTTGAATATCTCACTTATACTTGAATAATCTTAACCATGGAAAGATTAGGGTTGCTTTAAGAATGTGCTGTTTAAAAATCATTTTTTGAAGAGAGCTTTTGAAAACACTTAGAGTTATGGAACCCTAATATGGACAAACTTGAAGGTTATATTTAATGTATCACCTTCCCTTGGAATCCTTAACCATAAAGGGTTAGGGACAGTTTAGGATTGTGAGTTTTTAAAAATATTTTTAAAATATTTTATGGAAAATATTAAGTGCCTAGCCATTTTAGTCGGGAGAAGTTTAAGCTAACTTGGAATCATTTTTGAAGATAGAGTATGGGAGTATTTGAAAAGATTTTGGAGTTTATTTTTTAACACTCAAGAGAGTAGGATGTTTTTGAAAACATACTATGAAAATGGTTTTTAAATTGAAAGATTATTTGAAAAGGGATCTTTGAATTGGAACCTTGAAGCTCACTAACCTCGCCTGGAATAAGCCAAGGTTAACTAACTTGGGTTAGGTTAACCTAGGGTTAAGGTGACCTAGGGTTAACTAATTAAGGTTAAGTTAACATAGAATTTGGTTGACCTAGGGTTAACTAACTAAGGTTAGGTTAACATAGGGTTTGGTCAACCTAGGGTTAACTAACTTGGGTTAGGTTAACCGAAAATTGGATAACTAGAGTCAAGTTAACCTAAGGTTTGGACCACTAGGGTCAAGCTAACCTTGGATTTAGTCATCTAGGGTCAAGTTAGCTTAGGGTTTTGAAAGGTGGTTTTGAACTAGGATTTGGACCTAGTAGTTTTGGAAATGTGATATTGAACTAGAGGTTTTGAAAAGGTCACTTTATGCATGAAACTTAAAAGTGTATTTTAAAAACTATTTTATGAAAACCACTCAAATGGGTGTTGGGTTCATATAGTTGGTATTTGGAAATCACTCAAGAGAGGGTAGCCTTTGAACCATTTCAACCACTAACTCAAAAGAGTAAAACTTGTGAAAATTAATATTGAATAGATAGTTTTAAAAAATTCTTTGATTGAAAATTAAAGAGAATGAACCTTTGAAAATTATTTTTGGAAAGAAGGTTTTGCAAAACCATTTTTAAGATGTTGAAAACCACTCTAAAAAATAAGGGTTCATATGGTTGATTTAAGGGTAATCACTCCAAAGGGAACCCCATGGGACCATTCCAACCACAATATTTAAGAGGGTAAAACTTCTAAAAATAAAGATGAAGATGGTAGTTTTGAAAAATCATTTCTATGCAAATTAAAAAGAATGAACTTTTGAGAACCCTTATTGAAGAGAGTTGTTTTGAAAATAATTTTTGGGGTGTAGAAAACCATTCTAATGAGCTAGGATTCCTATGATCAATAAATGAGTAGACCATTTAAGAGAGGGCTTCATGAGGACCATTTCAACCACAAAACTCAAGAGAGCAAAACTTTGAAAATCAAAGTGAAACACAAGGTTTGAAAACTATTTTAATGTAACTTGAAGGTAGCAAAATGCAATGATACAAAATGAGGTCAAGGGACTTAAGGAGGGCTATCTAGAATGTGAAAATTGAGAGTTTAACTTAGGCTTCAAGGAACCAGCTCTTAGAACTATTTTTAGGAAAACACTTAGAATATGGAATTTGAGAATGACATAGAAATAAAGATAGTGAAGGTTTTTGAAAAATGATAATGAACATAAACATGGTAACCATATGCAAAAGAGGGGTCATGAAATCATATAAGGTTAGAGGCCACACCAAATTATAAGGTGCTCCAAGAACATACCATCTTAAAGTAGGCATGTAATAGATCCCCCTACACGGTGGGTCTCACAAAGCTTTCCTTTAGGCATAAACTCGGAGCTCACTTGTTTCAAGCATGCAAAAAATGGGAGTAGAAGATGGAGGTTTAAAATAGAGAATATCCTAAGTAGGCTAGGAGGGAGAAGAGAAGAGTGAGAATGGCAAAAATATAAAAGAGAATACTACCTTTGTCTTCAAATCACTTTCAAGCTTCCATGGAGGACTTGTCTTGAACTTGAATGGCCTTAGAGAGCTTGAAGGGGCTGGAAATGGCTCTACTATGGCATTAGAAGCTTTGTAGATGGAGTGTATAGGCTAGAGAGAGGTTGAATCTAACTTAGGTGTTTGGAGGGTGAGCTGTATAGAGAGTTTTGAAATTCTGAGGCTATTTCTGCAGAGCTTCGCTACTGTTTTCGATTCTGGAATATGCAGAGGGGGAGACTTGTATTTATAGGCAAACTAATGAGAGCTGGCGCATCTACTACATATGCCTAGGCAATGTTTGCCCTAACACATGTGTCAGTACTGTTCCATTAGTTGAATGCCATGTGGCACACTTTGTACTGACTCAACTTGGGAAGCAAGCAAAGTTTTGATCAATCTAATCACAATCTAGGTGCATGTAGCATACGCTCCGCTGTCGAAAATTTTTGTATTAACTTTGCCTCGATTATTATGCAAATCAAAAAAGATTCAAAGAAATTAGTTATGTCCATAATGTTCTCCTATTATTTTTCAAGGACCGAAAACTTCCGGGGATCTTCAAAGGTGTTTGAAAGAGTGAGATATCACCTTAGAAAGCATGTATGAAAACACACTTTCGCGGAGCATCTATGATACACTCCGCGAATGTTCAAAAGTAGCGATTTTGGGCCAGGTGATCAGGGCCTTCGGGGGATGATCTCTCCGATCGGACAGTACCGATAAAAGTGCTCAGGAAATACTTTCAGAAATTTTCTAATTTACGTATTTATCAAGTTGTTTGACAGTGCATTATAATAAGAGAATTAGAGGAAAAGACATCTCTAGCGGAGCGTCTGTGAGATGCTCTAGGGATTTCTGAAAGTGGTAATTTTCGAGCTATGAGATCGGGGGTTTCAGGAAGCGATCTATTCAATCGAGTTGTATCGATGGAAAGACCTATGAATAGGCTTCAGAGAATTCTCTAATTCACGCATTTTTCAAGTCATTTGACAGTGCGTTATAACTAGGGAATCGAGAGAAAAAATAACCCTAGCGGAGCGTCTATGAGACGCTTTAGGGGACTTTCGTTGACTTGGAAGTATTTAGAGCCAAAGGACTCACTTTGGATTGGACATGGGCGTATAATGGGCTTTGCTGATTTGATACCCAGAGCCGGTGTGGTTTTGGGGCTTGCTTGAGCCACCAAAGGTAAAATGGTCATTTTGATCTAAATTGGTCAAAAAAAGTCAAGATGGATTGGGGTGAAATTTTAAGCATGCCAAACTATTTGGGGATGGTCCTAGAAGGTATTTTTACAGCCTGGAGGGATTTGTACTGTGCTGGGGTGCCTAGAGGCAAAACGGTCATTTTTACCAAAGTTGACCGGAACGGGACCGAAATTGGTTTAGATGCCACATTGAGTACGCCTAACTGTCTAAGAACATTTTGGAGGGATGAACTTACCATCTTAAGGGATTTTGAACTTTCTCAAAGACATGCCTGGAGGCTCAAATGGAAAGTTTGGTCATTTTTCATTGAGTCGAGCTAGCAGGCGCTAGTGTTGACCTAGGTGTTGGTTCTTGAGACCACTCGATCTCGGAAAGCTACCTATATAGTGTTTGTCCTTGAGACCGCCTGGTCTCAGAGAGCTACCTGTAGGGTGATATTGGTTCCTGAGATTGCCCAATCTCAAAAAGCTACTTGGATGGTGGTGTTGGTCCCTGAGATCACTTGGTCTCGGAGAACTACCGGATAATAAACATTCTACATTTGCAAGCTAGCAGGCGCCAGAAGTGAACCGTCTGGAATTTGATAAGGTGTTTGTCCCTGAGACCATCCGATCCCGGGAAACTACTTGTATGGCGTTGGTTCCCGAGATTGCCTAATCTCGAAAAGCTGTCTAGATGGCATTGGTTCCGGAGACTACCCAGTCTCGAAAAGCTGCCTGGAGTGCTTAAGGGCAATATGGTCTTTTTAGCTTTAATTGGGACTTACGAGCCTGGGAAGTGACTAGTTGACTAGATTGGAGTTTGAAAGAGCTAGCATGGGCTCGTATGTGTTGTGATGTCTGAAACTCGATCCGTTCGGACTAGAGATTACTGAGCAGGCAAAAATGAGGTACTTACAACCTTCACATGCTTAAACACATCATAAATCTTCGAAGAGAAAAACTCATCTCTAGGTTTATGGAGGATGTGACAATGGTTCAACCTCATCCTTTTTAAACACATTCCTAGATTGTTCTACCTCCCTTTCTTCATCTTTCTTTTCTTCTCTCACGGGGTATTCTTTTCTCTCTTTAATTTATTCTCTACTCTATTCCTCACACTTTTCCTCTCTCCCATCCTTACTCTCTTCTTACTTAGAGTCCTTAATCTTGAGCTCCTCTCTCTCGAGTGCCTCTCTCTCTCGAGTTCCTCATCCCTATTATCATCTTTAATAATTTCCTTAATCACCTTAAGAGCTTCTTCCTTGTACTCAAACTCTTGGGGAATGATGGTTTGATTTATGATGTCATCATTCCTAAGGTTAGTGATGGGATGAACTTACTCTTCGTTAAGGTTAAAATCAGGATGTGCTTCACTAAAGCTCTCTTGGTTGGTGGTTGTCTCTTGGACATTCAAGGCTTCTAATAATAAGGTCATTTGACCCTCTAACTCAAGTAAAGCTCTACCTTACCATTCTAGATATGATAATTGGGAGTCATCCTCAAGAGACTCATTAGGTGGAGATAGATATAAAATATGCTCTTGGTGGTAATAAAATGGTGGTGATGCTTGATAATGTTCAAGTAGGTCTTGGTAGGATTTAGGTGAGGCTAGATATTGAGGTGAAAAAGTTCCCTCGTGTCCCTGAACAAAGTTGAGTTGATTATGCCACCCTGGATTGTAAGTGGGTATAAAAGGATCCCTTTAGCCATTAATTTGAATGCAATCTCTAAGAGACTGGGAAGATGGTGCTCACATTCTATCCTCTTTAGCACCAATGTAGTCTCTAAGAGACCGAGGAGATGGTGCTTGTACTCTATCCATTTCATAACCATAGTAAGTCATGGGTCCAAAGTCAACAAACAATTCAAAGATCCAACCAACCCTCCAATCTTCACAAGAATATAACACTGATTAAACAACACTATACAACAAAACAACCGACCCTCCAATTTTCTTATACAAAGATAATATCATCGATTAGCAAGTAAACTCAATTCTTAATTCTCCTCTACTTTTCAAAACAAAAGAAAAGGATTAAGAAAATCAAACTAAACTAATGAAGCAAACAAAATACAAAAAGCAAAAAGAAACAACTAAAAAAAATCTGATAAGCTAACAAATAAGAGAATGGAACGAGTTTACCCAAGCAAGCTTGAAATCCCCTCTTTGTAGTCAAAAACTCATACCACCGATTTATGCAATTTCAATACTGAACAAGAGTTTGTGCATTAAGATTACAAAATTTAGTCAAGAGTCTAAGTTTTCTTAGAGATCTAGATTCAATTATCAAAAATTATGCAATTTGAAAGATGAAACAAAGATAATTTGATTACCTCTATTGAAAACCTTGAGATCCTTGGATGATCTTCATAATTGTCTCCAAGAGAAGAATTAGCTACTCATCATCATTGAAAACACTAATTGAATTGAAAAACACTTGAATCTAATTAAATTTGATCACTAGAATATGGATTACAATGAAATGTAGTGTTTCTCTCTCTAAAAAGCTCTCAAAATTGCAAAACAAAACATAAAACTAGTCTACTGAAGAAGAGATCCCGAAATTTGGGCACAAAACTGCTTTAAATAAGCTGCAAAAGAAAATAGGTCTGCAAGAACCATTCGAACGGTTTGAAAGAACGTTCAAAGGGTCTTCTAACCTAATTCGAATGCTAAAAACTAGCCTCTGAAGTTTCCTGACCATTCAAACAGCTGTTCAAATGGCTTGACCGTTCGATCAGTTTCATGGACCATTTGAACGGTCTCCCTGTGTAGATCTCGAAAAGTTATATGAAATAAATATAGTATGAATCTTGGGTAGCACTTCTTGAAAACAAATTAGTAAACCAATATGTGGGGAAAAGAAAGAGGAACAAAAAGAAAAAAAAAAAAAAAAGAAGAAGAAGATTAAAATTAAAAGTTGAAAAGAGAGACCACATAGAATTTGAATCATGTCCATTTAAGAAAAGAATAGTATTGTATACGAAGGTATACACACGTTCACTAAATTTTTTTTTTTTTTCAACTAGACTAAAGACCAAAATCAAACCCTAACCACCTCTATGGCTATATATAATTGCTTACCTTATACTTGGCTCCTCGCACCAACTTTCTTCTAAAATTCCGAAACTAAAGCTCAAATATATATATATATATATATATAACTTTCTTTTCTGTTTTACGGTGAAGTTAATCTAACTTTCTTTAAGAAGATGCAGGAAGAGAAGAAGATGAAGATGAAGAAAGGATGGCTTGCAGTCCGAGTTGGGTTGGAAGATGAAGATGGTGGATTCCAACGTTTTGTGATCCCAATATCATACCTCTACCGTCTTCTCTTCAAGCGGCTTTTGGAGAAAGCTCACGAGGTTTATGGGTACCACACCGCTGGCCTGCTTAGGCTGCCATGTTCGGTTGATGATTTTCTTCATCTCCGGTGGCAGATTGAGAAGGAGATGACTAACTACCACCATCACCACCACAACTATGATCACCATCTTCCTAGCTCTTTATCCTTCCCCTCCTGTTAAAGGATAGAAATTGATAGTTATCTTAGTTTGACTCAGAGGGAGGATTTACTGCCAATATGATTACTCTCTCTCTCTCTCTCTTCCCTTCTTTTCTTTTTATTAAAGCTGTTTTACAATAGCAAGGGAAAGTGAAGAAACAGAAGAAACCCATCGCAATTATAATCCGCTTTTTGTGGATGATTAGTGAAATTGTCATGTATGAGTGCCCTCTCTAGTCTCTATACTGTAAAATTTCACTCTTCTTTCTTGGATATATAAAAGATTAAACAAGACAAAGTGATTAAAAACGTATGCTACTGCAACAATTTTATCGTACTATGATATGGTCTCGATAGTAGATTTAATTATCGAAGATGATATTGTGATCGATTGAATTACTAGAGATGATCTTATCAATATCGACTAGTAAATAAAATAAGTAGAGTTTAAAATTTATTAATAAGTACAATAATTATCAAGATAACTGTCGTTACCCAACTTAAAAAAACACTAATTAAGATCCTCCTTCTATATATCAAAAATAAATATACCTTCCACAATGAGGCAAAAAAATTGTTTTAATATATAGAATTCAGTCCAGGTCATTTACCGCTCCACGTCATCTTTTGTAACTCTTCTATGCACTTTTGGTACAACGGGACATCATTTGGTTCAACCTTTTGCATAGCTCTCACCTTAGAAGCTGTGGCCATATCATAAAACGCATTTGCTATTTTATCACCAATTTTGGGTCGCACTTTCTTCTTTTTACTTGAACTTGTAGGAACATTACAGTTCCGTTTCTTCGATTGTGCACTGTCTAATCGGAACAATGAATCAGAACTTGAACTAGATCCATCACGTGTTGCCTCAATTTCTTTTGTTGGAGGATTCGTTGATTTTGAGTCCGGCGTTAACATTACTATTTCGCTACTATGCAACTTGCACGTGTTTTTTGTCAAAATAATACTCTCTCTGAAAATAATTCCCAATCTAACACTTTTTCAAAAATAATTCTTAAAATAATTTTATTAGTGCAACATTAATGGAGTTAAAATTGACACGATGACACTCTTTAAATTAAAAAAAAAGGAGAAATAAAAGATTAAAAATACAAAATAAGGTAAGAATTTTATCTCTCTCTCCCACTCATTTTCTCGCAATGACCAAAATCTCTCTCTCTCTCTCTCTCTCTCTCTCTTCTTAAGAGCAGAAGTTGAACGGGCAATCTCTCAATTAACTATTCAACTTTTTGTGTCTTCAATGTTTGCATATGTTCATTCTGCGAGAAAAAAAATGAAAAGATAAAAACAAGTTTCTAATAGTTTCATTTCATATATTTCTCAATTCATTTTGCTCTATTTCATAGAAGACTAACCATCTCCATGGGAAATAGAGAACTGAGTCTTTGGGACCTAAATGTCATTGCTGTCCAAACGAATGTGATAATATTAAATATGAGCAGTTGCTTCAACTAATAATTTATTGATGACCATATGTAGGAGGTAGTGGTATCGGTCTTGCTCTTGCATATTCCTTTAATACAATCCAACCATCCAAGAACTTGTCATTCATGCCCTTTATATGTTGCAGCTTCTTCCATAATGGCATATCATATGTAACCAAACCATTTGGAATATCTAAATACACCATCAGTTACTACTCTAACATCCATAACTTGAGCAAACTTTGAAAGTGCTTCACGAAATCCTTCAGTGGTACGTTTGTGAAAAGGTTGGTGGATGGTTCAACCGGAGACTATTGGCTTGATCAGTCGGTAGCGGAATAACACAAGACTTCCTAACGAATGTCTCTCGTGACTTTTGTCATGATATGGAGATCACCACTTCCTCAATTAGGATTCTTTTGATTTCCTATTTTCTCCTCCTTTGACCAAGCAATTTTTTTGGCAAGTCTTTGATTGTAGAACGTTGCCATTGCATGATATCAGGTAATATATTCATTTTTATTAATTTCTTTATTATCAAATTCCAACATGTAAAACCCCTTACCAAAGCAACACAGGTGGCATTAATAATATTAGTTTGGAAATAATTTTTGTAAGATTGTTAGATTGTAAATTATTTTTAGAGAGAGCATTATTTTGACAAAACACTCCAACTTGCACATTTGAAACCTGAAATTTTCTGATTGCTCGTTGACCTACATTGAACATGTGTTAATACTTTTCATATAGCTTTTAGAATTTTTTGAAAATTTCTACAATCAATTACCTCCAAAAATGATCGACAATTGATCATACAAAGAAAAACCTTTCCCTCGAAATATCTTGGCCTCACCATGTACCTACATTTACAATTTGTGAGTTTTCTCCCATAATATTATTAATATTGAAATCATAATTACATACCACAAGGTAGCTTATCAAAATAATAATAATAATTATGTACCACAAGGTAGTCATCCCAAAGTTCATCCTCAGCCACAACCATCTTTTGTACATCATCCCAACTAAATCTAGTATGATTACGTAAAGCTCTAACAGTACCGTAATCTTTCTTCATTACATTATGTTGGTTCTTAATTTGTGTTTCTTCCAAATACATGCCAAACTTCTTATTAAAATCTCGTGCAACAGCTTTGAATAATTCACTTTTGAAACCATTTTGAGTTGCTTTCCCTGGGTTGAAATGATCATTTAAAAGTTCAACCAAGTCTGCATCACGTGATGGCACCCATTTAGCCTTGGCTTGATTTTGTGATGTATCTTGTGAGGTTGACATTTTAACCTGTTCAAATAGAACATGGACATGAAATTTAGACAATGAAGTGCACAGATAATAAAAGAAGTAAAGCTCCAAGGAGAAAGATCAGGAAAAAAACATCCTCAGGAAACAGAGCTCCTTGGAAGGAAGCGTGATGTATACTTGGCACACACCAAATGAATACACATGAGCAAATCAAAAGAAACCGACGACATTATTTATACCTCTAACCATGTCTTCTCCATTTTCATGCATACATCATTCACTTCATCTAAACTAGTGAAAGGCAACATGATTAGATGGTTTCATCATGTTCTCACATTCATATCATCTAGAAATAATGCTGAATATTTTCAATTTTTTTTTTTTATAGCGGATGCAAATTCACTAAAATGAACCTACTAGAACTTCTGTCACTTGTGCCTTCCGAGTTTATTAGAAGCTGTCAACTTTGCACAGAGGTAAGCTGTCAAGTTTAGTTTATTTCTCATGTGTCGATGCTAAGCCGAATACCAGTTGGGCTATAGTAGCATGGTTTGTTTTAGGTTCTTGCCAAAGGCATTACCATGGTGATAGCTGTGGCCATGTTTAGCCTGCCAGTTAGAAGAGCCAAATTGCATCTAAAAGAAAATAAAATTCTATTGTTTTAGAAAAGGTTTGATTATCTAAACTAACTAGAAAGCAAAGATAAATAACTTAAACAATGTTTGATTATAAAGTAATGAGAGCAAGTCTCGGGTTCAATCGATCCAACCAATTGTGTATATTGGAATTCCAAATGAAATAATTTTATAACTCAAATCCTTCAACTACGATGTGAGTCTTGGATTCGGAAGATCTAGCGATAAAAACCAAGTATTCTTCAAAGCTTCAACTTCTAGATTAAATTAGGGTGTTAGATTCAAGAATGAATATCATCGATTCATGCAGCGCATATACTGAATATAGATTCATACATAAACGTTACCAAACATAATCAAATATCCAGGTTGTCAAAGATTTCTAGAACGAAGAAGAAAAGAAAGATGAAAACAAAAAATTAAACTTTGAAACCCAAAATCTCACCTCCTGTGTTCATCCAAGACCTTCAATTGGTCTTCACAATCGATCTCGAGATGAAAGATTTAGTTACTCATCTCCATCTAAGAACAAACTCTAAATAATTGAATGAATACTAAAAATCTAGATTTAGTATGAAGAAACGAACGAAATCTTGAATTAAATGCAAGGAATCTAGAAAACTTATATTGAAACTTGTATTGAAGTGAATCCGATTACAAGAAAGCAACAACCTAATAAATCTAAGCTATTCTAGTGTAAAAACTATAAAAACTCTCTACAATGGCCGGCCCCTTCGAACATAAACCAGTAGGTATTTATAGGGATTACGGTCGAAACCCTAGAAAAATCCTTATTTTTGCCTTACCGTTCAAATGCTAATATGGGCGTTCAAACTCCCATGTTAATTCTTCTTCACCGTTCGAACTCCAAAACCCAGCATTCGAACAGTAGGCTAATTAGGTTTTGCATGCTCTTTGGCCATTTGAACGCTGGATTTTGGCATTCCAGCGTTCAAATGCTAGGCCTTTTTTCTTCTTTTTGGTTTCTGCTTTGCCTCTTGCAGTTCGAATGGTGATATGGGCATTCGAACTCTGAAACCCTTTTCACCTATTCTGGTTTCGACTTGTTTGAGGCTCTTGGAGTTAGATTTGGCAACGCTCATTAGATACAAATATATGTAACGTGAAGAGAGTTTTCCAACGACTTATCATTCATCCCATTCCGAGCTACGAGTAAAAATTTGCATGTTTCTCTAGACAGGACCCCGATAACATTTCTCAACAAGCCAGACCTACAGATCGGATTACTTCTTTGACTCCAAATCAACTCTCTTAACTTTAAATACCTTAAATATGATTAAGTATGAGGTTAAATACAATATGTAGCAACGAGAGTATAATTAACCCTAATCTATGGCTAGCAAAGTTCATTTAGCGGCGATAGATTGCACTTATGCAGTCTAATCACACACGAAACATCTCATAATCTACATAATTAACATAATTAATCACACTTATGAGAATTAATCATGATTATTATAAAGTAAGCATAGAGCTTAATTAAGCTAATTAATCAAGGATTAAGCTCACTAATCATGCTAAAAAATATGGTAATTGTCCCATGGCAAGCTCTCATTAAAACATGCTAAACAAGCTCCTCAATTAATGTAATCACACACTAGAATGTATGCAATTAAGCTAAACATGATTCTAAATAAGTTAGGGTTTTACAAAAGTCACCAATAGACAACATACTTTGTTGATATCTTTTTGAAATGTTGACTTAGAGGACCTAAGATATGTTGACAAGCGTGGCAAAGTCTAACTTATGGAAACTTTGCCATGCTGCCACGTGGAGAGACAGCTGTCTCCCACTTTCTCCATGCATGTAACGCCCTCCTCCTAGGGCTACCAGAATGTCTACCCATATAAAAGGGAGACTCATCTTCTCCAAGAAGGTACGCAAACATAAACCCTAGACAAAACTCTGTTGAAATATATCCAGAAACCTAACTTTGGCATCGGAGTGCCCTTGGCAGGCATCATACCGGTGCCCCCCATTCCTTTTCCCTCTCAGATTACCGGAACTGATCGTTATTGGCCTGGAGACCGACTAACTGCATTATCAGTTGGTGCCGTCTGTGGGAACAATTGTTTCTATTTTTATGGTCGTCACCAGGTCCGACACATCACGCTTCCCCTTACCCATGGATGATCAAAACACCAATAGGGTCACGAATGACCAAAACACCAACAGAGTTGCAGCCCTTAAAAACTGGATGGTTGATGTCATGGGCAACATGTAGATGCTAATTACCCAAAACCAGGAGTTGCTTCAACAACTCCTTGTTGCCCCGACAGGAGGAAAACTACCTAGAGCTCAACCGGAGAATGGAAGAAGTCATGCCAGCAAACCAGTGAACAAAGACCCCATTTTTCCAGGCGGCGGCGTCTTACCCCCTGGTAGTGTGTTACCGCCCCAAAACGGCGACACCCAACCAGATGAAGCACAAAGCTAGGCCCCTAGCCCGCACCTACGACATCACCCCCAGTACATCGAGCTTGAAGGAAAAAGAGTGGACAACCCCCCAGCCTGGGATAAGCATTTCAAAGCCCTCCAGGCCCAGATGATCGAAGCTATGGAGGCAGTGAAGATCAAGACTCCGAACAACATCGATGAGATGGTGAACAGAACCGACTCCCTATTCACCCAAGCAGTCATGCAAATCCCCCTACCACCCAAGTTTAAGATGTCAACCATAGAGATGTTCGATGGGATGAAGGACCCATTGGACCATCTAGAGACCTACAAGGCTTTTATGCAACTGCAGGCTGTCCCAAACAAGATTCTGTGTAGGGCCTTCCTGATCACTCTCAAAGGAGCAGCTAGAGTGTGGTTCAACCGGATTCAACCCTCCACTGTTAGTTCCTTCGTTCAGCCCAATAAACTATTCATTGGACACTACTTGGAGCCTAGAGACAGAGGAAACCGACGAACAGCCTACTCAATGTGAAATAGAAGAAAGATGAAACCCTTCACGAGTTTTTCACCAGGTTTAACTTGGAAACCCTTAAAGTGGACGATGTTGATTACAAGGTCGCAGTCACCGCCTTTATAAGCGGAGTCAGGACCCACAAGTTCATGTTTTCGTTGGCCAAGGAGCCTCCAAAGACTATGGCGGACTTAATAATCAAGGCCCAAAAACATATAAATGCAGATGATAGGATGAACACTAGACGGGAGCTTGATGAGGGCGCCACCTCCCAGTCAGAAAAAAAAAAAAAAAAAAAAAAGAGATCACCTGAAGACAAGGACAACAAGTACAAGAAAGCCCAAAAAGCGACAGGTTGGAAAGGGGGGAGCGACCAAGAAACCAGTTCACTGCCTTTGAACGTCGTTTCACCCCACTAACCATGCCACTGGATCACGTCCTAAACGAAATCAAGAATGACCAAGACGTGAAATGGCATGTGAAGTTAAGGGGGCCCCTAAAAGAGAGGAATTGAAAGAAGTACTACCGATTCCACAGGGATCACGGCCACAACACAGACGATTGTTTCGACCTCAAGCAACATATAGAGAACCTAATCAAGGAGGGGCGCTTAGGGAGATACGTTGCTAGCCAGGGGTAAGACAAAGCACGACCGGCAGATAGGAAGAGCCCAAAAAGTACCCCAGCACACCAATGCCCGATTGGAGAGATAAGGGTCATTGCTAGGGGCTTCGGAGGTGACAGTGAGTCTTCATCCGCTAGGAAAAACGATGCTAGGAGAGCCAAGCAAGCAAAGGTGTTCTTGATAAATAGACCGAGCAAAAAGGCTCGACTTGATATTCCGAACATAGTATTCACCGAGGACGAGACGTCAGAGCTGAGTCGCCCGCATGATGACGCCCTGGTGGGCAGCGCTATCATTGCTAACTTTAAAACTCAACAAATACTCATCGACAGTGGCAGCTCGGTTGACATCCTCTTCTAGGGAGCCTTCGAGCAACTACAGATATAGAGAGAAGCACTGAAACCCAGGACCTCCCCCTTTGTGGGGTTCACTGGCAATAGGGTTACCCCTGTAAGGTCCATCGAGTTGCCCGTCACCTTGGGGGACGACCCCCAATAAGCCACGAATTTGGTCAACTTCCTGGTCGTAAACTGCCCCTCGGCCTACAATGTGATTATAGGACGTACGACCTTAAATCAGTTCAAGGCAATCACGTCCACATATCACCTGAGATTGAAGTTTACTACAGAACATGGGGTGGGAACTGTAAAGGGTGATCAAGTGATAGTAAGAGAATGCTACTTGGCATCCCTCAAGGGGGATGCCAGCAAGGAGGCCCTTATGATAAAAGAGCTAGAAGTCAAAAACGAGGAAGAGCTTAGGCGTGGAGAACTCGTGGAAGAGCTGGAACAAGTCCCCATCCACCATACAGCCCGGGTGAACAGCACATAGTCGCCCAGGGTTGTCATGATCGGTACTAGCGCTCCTGAGCAGCTCAAACAGGAGCTGCGAGGATTCCTGAAAGACAACGCTGATGTCTTTGCATGAACCCATGAAGACATGCCAAGTATAGACCCCAAGATCACTGCTCACTACCTCAACATTTCACCAGAGGTCAGACCAGTCAAGCAGAAAAGAAGGAGTTTTGCCCCCAAGCGTAATGACGCCGTCGTAGAAGAAATGGACAAGCTTGTCTAAGCCAAGTTCATCAAAAAAGCAAAGTACTCGTCCTGGCTCTCTAACGTGGTAATGGTAAAGAAGGCGAACATAAAATGGCGGATGTGCGGAGATTTCACTGATCTCAACAAGGCTTGCCCCAAAGATAACTTTCCCTTGCCTACCATTGACCTTCTGGTTGATTTTACTGCCAGGTACGAGATGCTCTCCTTCTTAGACGCTTTCTCGGGATACAATCAAATCAAAATGGCTGAACACGATCAGGAACACACCGCCTTCATCACCGATAGAGGATTGTATTACTACAAGGTGATGCCTTTCGGCCTGAAGAACGCCGGAGCGACTTACCACAGGTTAGTCAACAAAATGTTCAATTCCCAGATAAGACGAAACGTGAAAGTGTATGCGGACGACATGTTAGTAAAAAGTAAGCGAGCTACTGACCATATGGAGGATTTGAAAGAAACCTTCCACACCCTCAGGCACAACAACATGAAGTTAAACCCTGCTAAATGTGCTTTCAGGGTGGCCTCAGGGAAATTCTTGGGGTTTATGGTATCACAGAGGGGCATTGAAGCAAACCCAAAGAAGGTCAGGGTCTTACTAGACATGCAGGCCCCGAAGACGATCAAAGATGTTCAGAGACTAGCAGGACAAGTGGCAGCCCTGAACATGTTCATCTCTAGATCAACCGATAAGTGCCTACCCTTCTTTTGAACGTTAAGGAAAGCATTATAGTGAACGGGCGAATGTGAAGAAGCCTTCTAACAATTAAAACAGTACTTAGGCTCCATTCCCCTGCTGAGCCAAATGGTCACAGGAGAAGAACTATATATCTACTTGGCCGTTTCAGCAACGGCAGTGAGTTCGACCCTCGTGCGAGAGAGTGAAGGAGTCCAAAAGCCAGTATACTACACGAACAAAGCACTCAGAAGAGCTGAGAAAAGATACACGAAGATGGAGTTGCTAGCCTTCGCTCTGGTGAACTCAGCGTAAAGGCTTCGACCATACTTCCAAGCTCACACGATCATGGTCTTAACAAATCAACCCATCAAGAAAGTCTTCTACAAACCTGAAACCTTAGGTTGACTCATGAAGTGGTCAGTGGAGCTCAGCCAGTTCGACATTCAGTACCGGCCAAGGACAGTGGTTAAAGTGACAGGCAACAACAAATTTCATTGCAAAGTTTACAGCCCACCCAGACACCTCACCTGACATTGAGGACGCCGAGAACAGCTGGGTATTGAATGTTGATGGATCCTCCACCAAACAGTCAAGCGGGGTAGGGGTGGTCCTTATCACCCTAGATGACCAGAAAGTGGAGTACGCTCTCAGATTCAAATTCCCTGCCACCAACAACGAGGCGGAATATAAGGCACTCATTGCCGGGATTCGAATTGCTCGGCACATGAATGTAGAGTAGATAACTATCAGGGGAGATTTACAATTGGTGATAGAGCAAATCAAGGGGGAATATGAAGCCAGAGGGGAGAAAATGAAGGAATACTGCTAGATGGCCAAAGACTTGGTCAGAAAATTTTTCAAAGTAGTACTACAAAGCGTCCCCCAGTTGGAGAATGAAGAAGCAGATAGGTTGGCAAGAATAGCATCCTCAGAACAACCTGATTCCGAAGTACCCTTGAAAACTCTCAATTCACCAAGCATTCAAACCCCATAAGTCAATGCGTTGGAAACGGATGACTCGTGGGCTAAACCAATCAAGGATTACTTACAGATGTGCCACCGAAGAAGAGGCCACCTACATCATAAGGGAAGTCCACGAGGGCATTTGTGGCAAGCATTCCGGAGGATTATCCTTGGTTAACAAGATTCTCAAGACAGCGTACTACTGGCCAACCATGAGTAAGGACTCCCAGCAGTTCATGAAAAAGTGTGAAAAGTGCCAACGGTTTGCCAACATTCCAAGATAGCCCACACAGGAGCTGACTCCCATCCAAAGCCCATGGCCCTTTGCCCAGTATGGAATCGACATCGTGGGTCCATTGCCCCTGGGCAAGGGGCAGAACAAGTTTGCTGTGATAGCCATCGACTACTTTTCCAAATAGGTCAAAGCAGAGGCCCTCACTACCATCACTGAGCAGAAAATGACCAACTTTCTCTAGAAGAACATCGTGTGCCGCTTTAGAATACCCAAAGTGGTTATCACCAACAACGGTAAGCAATTTGAATGGAAGTAGTTTAGCGGGTTGTGCTCGAACCTACACATCAGCCTCCATTTCTCCTCGTCGAAACATCTCCAAGAAAACAGACAAGTAAAAGTCACCAACAGGTCTCTTCTCAAGATCATCAGGACCAAACTCAAAAAAGCAAAAGGGTTATAGGCGGAGGAGCTCCCCGGTGTCCTTTGGGCCTACCAAACTACTGAGCAAGTCTCCACCGGCCAAACCCCTTTTTCCTTCACCTTTGGGGCTGAGGTAGTCATATTGGTGAAAATCAAACTCCCCAGCCCTAAGACTCAAAACTACAATTCGGAGACAAACGGCGAGGCCTTGGCAATCAACATGGACCTACTGGAGGAGAAAAGGCTCCAAGCAGCAATTAGAGTAGCCTCATAACAGCAACAGATGCGCCAATACCATAACAGTTGAGTGTGTTTGAGGGATTTCAAAATGGGAGACTTGGTGTTGAAGAAAGTCAACCAATCTACCGAAGTTGTGCAAGAGGGGAAACTTGGCCCAAGTTAGGAAGGACCTTACGAGGTGATGGGCTTCACCAGAAAGGGGACTTACAGACTGAAGGGCCTCAACGACAAAGAACTACCGCACCCTTGGCATACTGAACACCTGAGTAAGTACAATGTGTGAGTGATTTCCTTTCATTTGAATATACGATTGTAAAAAGGAAGCTTTTTTCTGTTGATGTCATACAGAAACTTGCCTAAATTTATCGCAGTTTATGTCTACAATTGCAAGTTAATTCATGACTTTCTGAGTTTCTGTATAATTCTCTTTGCTTGCAAACTCCCTAACATCTCCATTGTAAGGCTCCTGACCAAAATAGTGACAAAGTCCTGCTCAGGTATGGCCGAGCAGACAGAAAGCGACAAATGTTTTGCTCAGGCTTGGCTAAGTAGGCAAAGGCTTTATGCCCACTCTATAATAGCACTCAGAGGAGCTGAGGAAAGATACCCGAAGATGGAGTTGCTAGCCTTTGCTCTGGCGAACTCAGCACGGTGGCTCCGACCGTACTTCCAAACTCACACGATCGTGGTCCAAACAGATCAGCCCATCAAGAAAGTCTTGCACAAGCCTGAAACCTCTAGTCGATTCATGAAGTGGTCAATGGAGCTCAGCCAGTTCGACATTCAGTACCGGCTAAGGACAGCCGTAAAAGGACAGGCGGCAACAGATTTCATTACAGAATTTACTGCCCACCAAGACACCCCACTCGACATAGAGGACGCCAAGAATAGTTGGGTATTGAATGTTGATGGATCCTCCAATGAACAGTCAAGCGGGGCAGGTATGGTCCTTGTCACCCCAGATGGCCAGAAAGTGAAGTACGCTCTCAGATTCAACTTCTCCGCCACTAACAACGAGGCAGAATATGAGACACTTATCACCAAGGTTCGAATTACTCGGTGCATGGAGGCAGAGCATATAACTGTCAAGGGAGATGTTAAGGGGGTGTAAGCACCCCATTTTTGCCCGCTCGGCAATGTTCGGCCCGATCGAATTCGGTTTCTAACATCACAACACATGCAAGCTCAAGATGAGCCTTTCAATCTCCAATCCAACCAACTGGTCGCTTCTTGGGTCCACAAGGATCCGCTGGAGCCTTAAGCACCATTATTACAGGCAGTTTTCTGGACCGAGCGGTCTCGAAAACAAACGCCACCTAGGTAGCTTCCCGGGATCGGGTGATCTCGGGGACCAACACCTTATCAAAATTCCAGACGGTTCACTTCTGGCACCTACTAGCCCGCCAATGTAGAATGTCCGTCATTTGGTAGCTCTCTAAGATCGGGCGTTCTCGGAGACCAACACCACCCTTCCAGGTAGCTTTTTGGGACCAAGCGTTCTCAGGAACCAACACCACCCTTACAGGTAGCTCTCTAAGAACGGGCGTTCTTGGAGACCAACACCGCACAGGTAGTTTTCCAAGACCGGACGATCTCGAAAACCAACACCTAGGTCAACACCGGCGCCTGCTAGCCCGACTCAATGAAAAATGACCAAACCTGCCCCTTGGGCCTCCAGGCAAGTTTTGGGAAAGTTCAAAATCCCTCAAAACGATAAGTCCATCCTTCCACATTGTTGTCAAACCATCAGGCATCCTCCGCACGCCATTTGGTCCAAATCAGGTCCTATTCTGGCTCACTCTGGTTAAAATGACCATTTTGCCCCTCAACGCCTCAACACAGCACAAACCCTGTTGAACGGTAAAGGACTCTCCCGAAACTATCCCTGAACAACCCTGCACGCTTAACACAATATACCAGACCATTCCTGACCATTTCCATCCAGTTCTGGTCAAAATGACTGTTTTGCCCCTAGAAGCCCAAAAATGTCCCGAAATAGCACTGGCCTTAGGTCTCAAGCAGAGGGTTTCACCACACGCCATTGTTTAAACCTAGGAGCACTCTACGACACTAAGCACACACGACGTGATAAAAGTTCCCTGGAGTGTCTCGCAGACACTCCGCCTAAATTGTCTTTTCCCCCGATTCCCTAGTTATAACGCACCGTCAACCGACTTGAGAAATGCATAAATCAAGAAATTCTCGAACACTCGAGAATAGATCTTTCCATCGATACAGTTCGATCGAATAGATCGCTTCCCGAAGCCCTCCATCGTACGGTGCGAAAACTGTAACTTTCGGCAACCCCTGGAGGGTCTCGCAAACGCTCCGCCAAGGTTGATTTTTTCTTTGATTCCCTAATCAAAACGCACCGTCAAATGACTTGAGAAATGCGTAAATTTGGAAATTCCAGAAAGTGTTTCCAAAGTACTTTCCATCGGTACGGTCCGATCGAGTAGATCGCTTCTCGAAGGCCTCGATCACACGAAACGAAGACAGCCACTTTCGAACACCCATGGAGCGTATCACAGACGCTCTGCGAAAGTGTCCTTTTTGGCACACTTCCCAAGACGATATCACTCACTTCCAAACATAATTTAAACTTTTCGAAAACATGAAAGTTCATCAGAAGCACTAGGAGAACATCCCGAGTGTGACCGATTCCCCTGAAACCTTCCCGATTGGCCCAATTATCGAGGCAAAGTTTGGACAAACTTTTTCGGTGATGGAGCGTATGCTACACGCGCTCAAATTTTGATCAGATCAACCGATTTTCAATCAACGGTCGAGATTTAACCAGTACACAGGGTGCCACGTATTATTCTAGCAATGGAACAGTACCTGCGCATGTCCTACATGCACAAGGCCTATTCCAGACTGCCTATAAATAGAGGCCTCCCCCCTTGCATATTCCAGGTCCGAAATTGATACGAAACTCTGCTGAAATCACTCTAAAAACTCGAATCTCTACATATATTCCTCCCCTCTAACACTTAGGCTAGATTCTACCCCCCTAAGCCTATACATTCCATATACAAGGCCTCATACACACTTATACACTCCACTCTAGCCTCTCAAGCTTCTTGAAGTCACTCAAGCTCCAATCAAGGCATCCATTGAAGACTACATATGTGTTGAAAGCAAAAAGTAGTATCCCTTTTACATTTATGCTCTCCCCCACTCTTCTCTTCTCCCTCCTAGCCTATTTAGGCTATTCTCTATTTTAATCCACATCTTTAACCCCCTTTTCTTGCATGCTTGAGCCAAGAGGGCTCTTAGATCATGCCTAGAGGAAAGCAAGTGAGAGCCACCGCGTAAGGAGACCTCTCACTAGCCTACTTTAAGATGGTATGGCCTAGGAGCCCCTTGTTTATGTGGTGTAGCCTAAAAGCCTTGTATGTGAATCATGACCCCTTGCATATTGCTATTTTGATCATGTCTTGTGTGCTTGGCTTCATTTTATACTTATTGTCATGCTCCACCATGCTTACATTACTCTTAATTTTAGGCCATTTCCAAACTCTATATTTCTTTCAAAAATTGTTCCAAGAGTTGGCCCCTTGAAGTCTAGGATGAGACCTTAGGAGTCTTGCCTTAGAAAATCCCTCTCTACCCCCTAATTCACACTTTTGCATCATTGCATTTCAACTTGCACAAAAGTTGCTTTCAAACTCCTTAATTTTCAAGATTTTCATTCTCTCCAATTTAGTGGCTAAAATGGCCCCATGGAACCTTCTCTTGAGTGGTCTCCCTTTATATTGGCCGTAGGAGCCCTAAATTGTTAGAATGGCTCCCTTCTCTCTTTATGCTTGCCAAAGAATGATGTTCAAACTCTTTGAATTCTATGGTTTCTATTCTCTCAAGTTTAGTGGTTGGAATGGCCCCATGGAACCCTCTCTTGAGTGGTCTCCCTTTTATTGGCCATATGAACCCTCTCTTGATGGAATGGTTCTCTTAAAAAATGGTTTTCAAAATCCTTCTCCAAAGATGATTTCAAAAATGCATTCTCTTCATCTTTGCATCAAAAATGATTTTTCAAAACTTACCATCATTATGTTGATTTTTGACCCCTTATACTATTGTCAAGATAGTGGTTATAATGGCCATAAGGAAACCTTCATTGGAATGGTCTCCACTCACCATCCATGTAAACCATGCTCTTGGCTAGAGTCAAAATTTTCATGAAAATGATCTTCAAAAGGGTTGTCCACCAAAATCCCTTGCATAGCATGTTTTGTCCTTCAAAATTCTCTCCAAAAATGCATTAAACCAATTTTCAAAACCAACTTCCAATCCAACCCTAGGTTAACTTGACCCTAGTTACCTAACCCTAGGTTAACTTGACCCTAGTACCTAACCCTAGGTTAACTTGACCCTAGTTACTTAACCCTAGGTTAACTGGACCCTAGTTACCTAACCCTAGGTTAACTTGACCCTAGTTACCTAACCCTAGTTAGTTAACCCTTAGTCTTCTTAACCCTAATTTAACCTGACCCGAGTTAGTTAACCTTAGGTTCCCCCTAACCCTAGGCTAACCCAACCTAGGTTAACACACTTCAAGGTTCCAACTCTTGAACCCTTTTTCAAATGATCATTCAAACTTTCAAATTATCCCGATAACCTATTCCTCCAAAACCTCCTACCCCATGACTTCAATAACCCAACTCCATAAACTCTTCCAATGTTCTTGCATTCCCTCTTCAAGACTTTTCCAAAAGTGTTTTCAAAGAGTCACAAGCCTAAGGTGTCCCTAACCCTCTCATGGTTAGGGATTCCAAGAACAAGTGACAAATCAAGAACAACTTCTAAGGTTGTCCATGTTAGGATTCCAAACACTTAGCCATTTTCAAAAACCATTCACCAAAACTTTCTAAAGTTATGCCTCCTAGGATTTCAAAACAAGACTTCAAAAATACTTTCAAGTTCTCTTGAGTCATGCCAAAGCATTTTTTCCAGAACTCCCTTCGAGTCAATTCAAAAGCATTTCCAAAACACTTCACTTCCAATTTCAAGTCAAAGCTTCCAAGACCTCAAAGTGTCTTAAACTTTTCCAAAGACCTCAAAGTGTCTTAAACTATTCCAAAGATCCCAAAGTGTCTTAAACTTTTCAAAGACCCCAAAGTGTCTTCAAACCTTCCAAAGGCTCTAATGCGCCTATTTTCCCCTCGGGCTCTTACCCGAACTACAAATGACCTGATTCTTGTCAAATGAGATACGTAGGCAACTTAAAATGGTGCGGTCATAACTTTTATTTCAACTCCAATCCCTTTTTCAAAAATTCCAATCAATTCAAAGTTTCTATTCCAAACTCTTTCAAAACCTCCATTATTTTCAAACTTTTTTCAAAAACTTGCATTATGCATCATCCATCAATCCGAAAAGTGATGACTAAACCCCATTTTTCTAAAGTGGATATAAACTGGACTATGGTAACTGGTTATTCTAGTGAGTGAACAAAGGGTGATTAGACATGTAGGTACCGAAAGGGCGGGGTAGGGTGATGATCTTAGGATATCTTCCTTACACGTAACCAACCTCCGAACTTTAGATTTCTGTTTTCGAAAGACCAAAATGGAGTTATTTTCAAAAAGGGCTTAAACATTGCAAAAGGTTGCCAAACAACCTATTTTTCTAAAAGCCTTCTCTTGAGGGAGTTTTAAAAAACCTTTTTCAAAAACACTAAGTTTAATCTTCGGACTAACGCTTAGATTTAGGTGCCCTAACTCACCTTTATCAAGTTAGGTGGCGACTCCTATTTTTCTAAAAAGCCCTTAGTCAAATCAATTCTCAAACCTAGTCACACTTGTCCTTCTAGGGGGACGAGTTCTAGTGACAAAGTTCCGTGCTTTAAGGTCTTCGAACCGAAAGGACATTGGACATCCAAAAATCAGGGTGCGACAGGGGGCACCAGTGTGATGCCTACCAAGGGCACTCCGATGTCAAAGTTAAATTTCTGGATATATTTCAACAGAGTTTTGGTTGGTTTATATTTGCGTATCTTCTTGGAGAAGATGAGTTTCCTTTTTATATGGCTAGACATCCTGGTAGCCCAAAGAGGGCGTTACATGCATGGAGAGAGTGGGAGACGGCTATCTCTCGACGTGGCAGTGTAGCATTGGAGGTCCTGACTGGTGGCAGGATAGTAGGGGGAGTAGTTGTCCAACCCCAGGTGTGGCGCTCCCTTAGGCGTGTGTCAGACCGAGTAAGGTGACTACCTCCTGCTCCACGCGAAGTCCTGGAGTTGGGAGCACGTTATCATGATTGGGTCGTCAATGATAGCCCCTACTGGTGTGGCAGGTGGGGGGAATGATGGGCACCATCCCACAAGGTTTGCTCAAGCATGGACCGCTCAGTCGTGCACGGTCATGGTCTGCTAGGCCTTGGTCTGTTCAGTCATGGCCTTCTCGGTCATACTCTGGTTAGCTAGAACTCTCAGGGTTGCTCTTATTTTTGTGGTATTTTTTTCTTCTTTTGATCCCATTTGTGTCTCTCGAGATATCAACATATTTGGTGTTGAAGCCTCAACCATTGTAATGCACAGTACGTCCTCAGCTAAATCTAACAGCCTATATGTGCTTACTCTCGGTTAGCCCACCTAGGTTATTCCTGAACGGTACCCATCAGTAGCCCCTAATTCCTCTAAGTACCTCAAGTGTGGTCAGGGAAATTCTCGGTCAGCTCGCCATGTTATTCCTGATATGTCCCTTCGATCTCCATCAGTAGCTCCCAATTCCTCTAAGTATCCCGAGCTTGGTCAAGGGAATTCTTGGGAGGACAGGTGTCACTTTGTAGAAACGGGATGTATTTATGGCACCATAGATGCATTTATGATAAGGCTGGCGAGGAATAAATGCGTCGATTGACATTTTGCCATGCGGTGCGTGCTCATTGGTTCTCAAAACGTGACGTGACCCATGGACTGCCAGCCGTTGGATTTGCGAGTGGGCGACATAATATAGACCGTTGATTTCAAAAAAGAGGCTTTTAGCCTAGACGGTAACACCCTTTGGCTCCTATTGTGCATGTGCCACACTTGAAGATTTTCAGATGATTCACCGAATTTGCTGCTACGCTATTGCAGGCCGTGTTGCTTCGTAACTGCTCCGAAGGATTCGTTGTGTGACTTGGTAAGACTTTTTGCTATAGTTGTAAGCGTTTATGAAATTCCTACTGAGTCGGTTGTTTTGGGCAATTGTTGAAAGGCGTGACAGCGATCTCTGAGTCGCTTGGGTGGGTTGAAGAACTGGTTGGGGTAGAGTCTAAGTCTAGGAGAAAGGGGTACCTAATAGGAATCATGGATGAGAGAGAGGTGCAATCATCGGATTCTGAGAATACTCCCTCTCAAGATTTGGTTAGGGTTAGGCCTGAGGCCCCTGATAGTGCATCAGTGGGTCCTTTTAGGGCCTCTGAAGGGAGAACGGATCCTAGAGTCGGGACAATGGTGGTGCCGAGAATGAGAGAATTCAATTTTGCGGTGAGGGGGGTGTCCTTCGTGATGACGGTGAAGAGGATGAAGAGGATTTGGAAGAAGTATC
Organism: Euryodendron excelsum; assembly: GCA_033060915.1. Lineage (NCBI taxonomy): Eukaryota > Viridiplantae > Streptophyta > Magnoliopsida > Ericales > Pentaphylacaceae > Euryodendron > Euryodendron excelsum. Next base: position 38,421,418 of record CM065383.1, on the reverse strand, counting down.
AGATCCCTCCGTCGCTGTGTTATAGGATTCCGAAGAAGGGGGAGTGGGCTTACTCTGCTCGACCAGGGAAAATCTGTGTGTATGAGGCCACTTTGGCTAACGGCCTTAGATTCCCCGTCCCTGCTCCTATCAGGGAGATTATGGGTACTTTGGGGCTGGCTCTTGGTCTGCTTATGCTGAACGCGTGGAGGATTCTGGTGGGATGCATCGTGTTGTGGCAGGTGAGTAGTGATGGCAAGGACAGCCTCATACTGAGTGAATTCCTGCACTACTATAAGATGTTAAAGCCTGAGAAGTGGTGGTGGTACTTCTTTACCAGGAACAAGGGCATGGTACTGGTAAAAGACTTGCCCTCGTCCCATAAAGGGTGGAAAGATAAGTTTTTTTTTTTAATTTATGGTGAAGGTTGGGAGAGCCAGCCCTGGGAGCTAGTGGACGAGAAGTTCATTTGAGTTCCTCACGAGTGGGGGAGGCCTTCTAGGAAGGCTACGCTCTCCAACCCTAGTGTTTTTCTCTTTTGTCATTAGATTTCTAGGCTTGTAAAGCACTGACTTAGGTTACTTGCTTTTAGCCCGTGCTGCCCCCACTCTGAGCGAGGAGTTGAAGAAGAGGTTGGACTAAGCTGTCGAGCATGGCGTTACTGACGCCTGTGCCTTCGTGAATGTAAAAAATTTGGGTATATTCCTTTTAGGCGGCCTACGGATTACGCTCTAAGGGCAGAACGAGTAGGGAGTGAGTACTTTGTGTTTTGTGCTTAACTGTGGTCTATCATGTTCTAACGAGTAGGGATGACACTCCTCAGTTGGGCGGCACCCCTCCTATTGAGAAGGCTTTACCTCTACCTCCCCCAGCGCCTGTCGTTATCACTGGTGAGGTGCCCCCAGCCACTGTTCTTCTTCTAGGGGATATGCCGGCCTCTTCGACCTCGATTTTTTAGAGTGCTATCGAGGCAATGAGGAAGCTCACGAGTGTCATCCCTGCTTTAAATACCGGCAAGATGACTGATCTAGTGTCGTAGATGTTGGCTAAGGGGGCCTGCCAGGACTTGCTGAAGGTAGGGGAGGATTGGCTTGCACTTGGCACTTTGATTTTCGTTGTCCCTGTTTTTTGCCGTTCTAGACTGTTAAATGTTTTTCTGGTTGTGCTATTTCTTGTTCAGTCTATTATCAGAGTAATGAACCCCTGGAGGCCGATCGGTGAATTTCGAGAAGGTCTTCACAGAGGAAAGGAGGGTGTCTGACTAACTCCGGGCTGAGCTAAACACGGCCTTGGGGAAGGTGAAGGAGGCTGAGAGCATAGCACACCTTTGAAAGCGAGCAGGCAAAACTGAGGGCGGACCTTGAAAAAGAGAAGGGTCAGAAAGAGGTTTGCTGGGAAAAAATGCCAGCAAAGAAGGCTGCCTTGAAGGTTGCCCAGGACCAGATTGCAGTATTTCCTACTCGACTGGAGGAAGCCAAGAAAAAGGCTGAGCAGGAGTACATGTAGGGGGTAGAGTGCCAGATGGCTTTTACCAATATTTACATGGATGGCTTCAAAGAAGCCAAATCTCTGGTTGCTCGAGCTCATCCTGATCTGGACCTATCCAAGATTGAGCTTAAGGTCGAAGATGATGCCCCCTCTCAGGCAGTGTCGAAAAGTAGGTGGATGGGAACTTATTCACCTGGGTTGTCTGGTGGATGGGGACTTATTCTAGCTCTTCCACGGGTTCTCCCCGCCTAAACTCTTCCTTGTCTCTGACTTCTAGCTCTTCTATCATGAGGGCCTTCTTGCTGGGATTCTCCTTGAGGGATGCCAAATAGCATTCTCTTACTGTCATATGATCGCCCTTTACAGTTTTCACCCCATGCTCTATAGGAAACTTCAATCTCAGGTGATATATGGACGTGATTGCCTTGAACTGATTTAGGGTCGTACGCCCTATAATCACATTGTAGGCCGAGGGGCAATTCACGACCAGGAAGCTAACCAACTTCATGACTTGTTAGGGTCATCCCCCAGGGTGACGGGCAACTCGATGGACCCTACAGGGGTAACCCTATCGCCAGTGAACCCCACAAGGGGGAAGGTCATGGGTTTCAATGTTTCTCTCTGTATTTGCAGTTACTCTAAGGCTCCCCAGAAGAGGATATCAAGCGAGCTGCCACTATCGATAAGGATTTGTCGGGTTCTAAATTTGGCAATGATAGCGCTGACCACCAGGGCGTCATCATGCGGATGACTCAGCTCTGACGCCTCACCCTCGGTGAATACTATCTCCGGAATATCAAGTTAGGCCTTTTTGCTCGGTCTGTCTACAGAGAATACCTCTTCTTGCTTGGCTCTCCTAGCATGGTTCGTCCTGGCGGACAAAGACTCGCTGCCACCTCCGAAGCCCCCAGCGATGACCCTTATCCCTCCAATCAGGCGTTGGTCTGCTGGGGCTTTTTCCAGACTTTTCCTCTCTGTCGGTCGTACTCTGTCTTGCCCCTGGCCAGTAACGTATCTCCCCAGGCGCCCCTCCTTGATCAGGTTCTCTATCTATTACTTGAGGCCAAAACAATCGTTTGTGATGTGGCCGTGATCCCTGTGGAATCGATAGTACTTCCTTCGGTTCCTCTCTTCTGGGGGCCTCTTTAACTTCCCAGGCCATTTCAGGTCTGAGTCATTCTTGATTTCGTTCATGACGTGCTCTAGTGGCATGGTTAGTGGGGTGAAACTACATTCAAAGGCAGCGAACCAGTTTCTTGGTCGTTCCCCCTTTCTAACATGTCACTTCTTGGGGCTTTCTTGTCCTTATCGTCCTTGCCTTCAAGTGATCTCTTCTTCTTTTCTGACCGGGAGGTGGCGCCCTCATCACGCTCCCATCTAGTGTTCATCATATTCTCTGCATTCATATGTTTTTGGGCCTTGATCACAAGGTCCGCCATAGTCTTCGGAGGCTCCTTGGCCAATAAAACATGAACTTGTGGGTCCTGACTCTGCTCATAAAGGCGGTAACGGCGACCTTGTCGTCAACATCATCCACTTCAAAGGTTTCCAAGTTGAACCTGGTGACAAACTCTCGAAGGGTTTTTCCTTATTTTGTTTCACATTAAGCAGACTAGTTGCTGGTTTCCTTTGCCGCTGGGCTCCTGTCGCGCCCAGATTTTTCGCACTCGAGGAATACTCACCCAAGCGGAAAAAATGTTGTACTCTCTCGTTAGAATTCACCTTCCTAGAAAAATGAGTGCGACTAGGTTTGAATTGAAAACATGTTCGAATAAAGGGCTTTTAAAAAACATTTGGAGTCGCCACCTAACTTGATTAAGGTGAGTTAGGTCACCTAAAAACTAAGCATAGTTCGAAGACTACACTTAGGGTTTTTGGAAAACGATTTTGAAAATATCTCCTCAAGAGAGGGTTTTTAAGGAAAACGGGTTGTTTGGCTATCTTTGGAAAACATTTAGCCCTTTTTTGAAAAATGACTCCTTTTGGTCTTTGAAATCAGTGATCCTAGGTTCGGAGGTTGGTTACGTGTAGGGAAGACGCACTAAGCTATCACCCTACCCCGCCCTTTCGGTACCTACATGTCAATCTACCCTAGATTCACCTATGAGAGTCTTTAATTAACATATGTTCAACCCTATTCACTTTAGAAAAACAATGTTTGAAAAGAAACATGATGCATGATATGCAAGTGCAAGTTAAGAGAATTGGAAAATAGAAATTGATTTGAAAAGAAATTGATTTGATTTGAAAATAGATTTGAAGAGATGGAGTTGAAATTGGAAAGTTTGCAAATCGAAAGTAGAAATTTGAAAACAGAAATTTTGAAATTGAAATTTTAGATTTGAAAAGATTTTGGAAACCGCACCCATGAGGGTGGAATTGAAAGTTTGAAAAGTGTTGTGACTGCACCTATGAAGGTTGCCTACATATCCCTTTGGGGGAATCAGGTCAATCGTAGTTCGGACAAGAGTCCGATTGAAAAAAAGATTGATTTGAAAAGAGAGATTGGACTGGAAGAAAGAGATTGAATTGAAAATTGAATTTGATTTGAGATTAGAAAAGGAGATTGAATTTCAGAAGATTGGACTTGCTTTGGAAAGATTGATTTTGGAAAAACTTGGTTTTGGAAAGATGGAGGTTTAGGAAACCTAGACTTAGGAAAGGCTTGACTCAACTTGGAAGGTTTAGGAGATTAGGAAAGGTTGGATTTAGGAAATGTTCGAATTAGGAAATGTTCGATTTAGGAAAGTTTCGAATTAGGAAAGTTTCATTTTTGGAGAGTTTTGAAATTAGGAAAGTTTCGACTTAGGGAAGTTTTTAAAAAAATTGGAAAGTTTTGTTTCAAGAAAAGTTTTGAAATAGGAAAGTGTTGAATTTTGAAACGTTTTAAATTAAGAAAGTTTAGTCTAAGAAAGGTTCAACTTAGGAAAGTTTTGAAAATTGGAATGTTTTGAAAAAGGGAAGTTTTGAATTTGGAAAGCTTTGAAAACAATGAAGTTTTGAAAATAAGAAAGTTTCGTTTTAGGAAAGGTTTGAAAAAAAGAAAGTTTTCAGTTTAGGAAATGTTTGAATTAAGAAAGTTTCAACTTAAGAAAGTCTTAAATTAAGAAAGTTTTGAATTTAGAAAAGTCTTAGATTTGAAAAGATTTTGAAGTTTTGGAAAGTTTAGAATTTAGAAAGTTTTTAGGTTTAGAAAGATTTAACTTAAGAAGGTTTCAAATTTTAGAAAGTTTTGAATTTGGAAGCTTAGAATTTTAGAAAGATTTGAAATTTAGAAAGTTTAGGATTTAGAAAGTTTTAGAGTTTTAGAAAATCTTGAAATTAGGAAAAGCTTGAGTTTAGGAAAGGTTTGAAAACTTAGATTTGAAAAAGATTTTGGAAAAGGGTAGAATTAGGAAAGGGTTGAACTAAGAAAGATTTGAAAGTTGAGTTTTAAAGTTTAGGAAAGATTTTTATGTTCAATTTTTGGAAACTTAAGATTTAGGAAAACGGAAGTTTGGGAAGGATTTGAATTAGGAAAGGGTTGGATTTTGAAACTTAAGGAAAGGTTTAAAGTTTAGGTTTAGGAAACTTATGGTTTAGGAAGGTGGGAAATTAGGAAAGGTTTGGATTAAGAAGGGATTGGACTTAGTTTCTAAAAGAGAAAGGTTGGATTTTGTTTCCAAAAACGGAGGACGGGATCTAGTTTCCTAAACGGGGAGATTGGATTTAGGAAGGATTTGGAAAAAGAGATTCTAGAAACCCTAGATTTGAAAAATTCTAGTCTCGACATAGAAAATGGGTTTTGAAAACAAGGATAGTTTTGATGTAGAAAACAAAAGATTTTGGAAACCTAGGTTTGGGGTAAAGTTTGAAAATCATGTTTTTGGAAAGAAAACTAGGGTTTTCTAATTGTGGTTTCTAGGGCTTGACTTGGGCTCTAAGGAAAGAGTTTTTTTAGAAAACGCGTTTTTGGAAACGAAGGTTTTCTAGAAGGGAATCCTAGGGAGGAGTTTTTTTGGAAAGCATGTTTTTGGAAACGTAGAGTTTAGAAAGAAAATCCTATAGGGGAATTTCTAGAAGGAAGATTCCGGGAGGAGAGTTTTTAGAAAGATTTTTAGGAAGTGTTTTTAGAAAGTGAATTTTGAGGAAAGAAAGTTTTGGAAAGGAGTTAAAAAAGAGAGTTTTGAAAAAGAGATTTTGAAAGGGAGTTTTTGAAATCAATTTTGAAGAGGGGAGTTTTAAGAAAGTATGTTGAAAAAGAGATTTTTAGGAAGAGATTTTTGAAGAAAGAGTTTTTAGAAGGTGTAAAAACATCTCACTTTCCTAAAGCAATTCTAACCATAAGAAGGCTAGAACCACTTTAAGAAAGTGGTTTTAAAAACAAGGTTTGAAAATATAGACCAAAAGGCCACTTTTAATATAACACTTTCCTAAAGCAACCCTAGCCATGAAAAGGCTAGAATCACCCTAGAATTGTGGTTTTGAAAACATGTTTTTGAAAAATAGCTTTTGATGCAATTTTGAAAACAAGTTTGAAAACGATTTTTGAAAACAACTTTTTGAAAACGAATTGTGGAAGATGCAAGACTATGATATGCACAATGCAATTTGGGGTCGTGAACATACAAGGTCACGGCTTCACCACATAATCAAGGGGGCCGGACCCACGTGGTATTTGGTTAGACTAGAAGAAAGCCCCCGACACGGTGACTCTCCCATAGTCCATTCCTACACATGGACCGGGAATCCCCTTGTTTCAAGCATGCAAAGAAAGGGGGTGAAAGAGATGGGAGATTAAAATAGAGAAAACCCAAGTGGGTTGGAGAGAGAAGAGAGAGGGGGAAAGTGCAGAAAATTAAATAGGGAGCCTAGCTTGTTTCTTGTTTATTTTGCGCATCGTGCAGTCTTCGATCTTCGGTCTTCGGTCTTGATCTTCACCCTTCAGTCTTCAAGGGTTGTCTTCAAGCTTTGGAGGGCTGCTCTTCAAGTCTTCAGAGAGTGGTTGAATGCTATTGTATGAGTGTATGGGGAAGTGTATGAGTGTATGGGAGGCTAGGGTTTTGTGTATAGTGGCTAGGGTTTAGTGTAGGGTGGCTAGGGTTTGGAGAATTTAAGGAAACTAGGGTTTTTGGAGGTGCTCGAGCTCTGTATATCGAATTGTGTGATTTCTAGGTTCAGTTTGCAGACCCCTTTCACGTTGATCGAGGCTCTGTATTTATAGAAGTTGGACAAGCCTGGCGCCTGTTGCAGTGGCGCCAGGGCAAAATTTATACTGGCGCCACTAGGAGTGGCGCCATGCCATTTTTTGGCTTGGCGCCACTGCTAGTGGCGCCAGCCATTTAGGAAACAATTAAGGTCAGCAAGCAACGCATCTTTGACTAGATTTGGGCGCCTGTACTAGTGACTACCATGTAAACTTTAGCCTGACTTCACTAGGAGTGACTCCGAAAAGTCCAGGAATGATTTGAAGGAGCCGGGAGTGGCCCGGAAGGCCGGAAAGGAGCAGGAACACTTAAAATAGTGTCCTGGAGGTATTTGACTTGAAAAGTGAGGATTGGATGTGTCGGAAAGGTTGACCGAGCCTTTAGGGGCAAAACGGTCAATCGGACCGGAAAACTACCGGGACAGACTTAAACTGTCCCGGAAGAAGACTTGGGATCTGGAAACATTATTTAGAATGTTCCCAGAGGTTGCCGGTTTGATTCCCAGGGTCGGCGTGGTCGGAAATGGAAACCGGCCCACCAGGGGCAAAACGGTCATTTTGCACCAGGTTTGCCGGAACTGACTCGGAATGGTCTGAAAAGGTAAAGGAAGGTTGAGAACACTATAAAAAGTATTCTCAGGACATTACCGGTTTGATACCCAGAGCCGGTGTGGTTGAAGAAGGAGATCGGCCCTCTAAGGGCAAAACGGTCATTTTGCACCGGGTTGGCCGGAACTGACTCGGAATGGTCCGGAAAGGTAAAGGAAGGTCGAGGATACTATAAAAAGTATTCTCGGGGCATTACCAGTTTGATACCCAGAGCCGGTGTGGTTCCCGGGGCATTCGGATGCTTAAGGGCAAAATGGTCATCTTGACCGAAAAGTCTCGGAAAAGGCCCTAAGGGTAGTCTGGTTATTTTTCACCGAAGTGAGCTAACAAACATGGGTATTGACCTAGGTGTTGAGTATTTCCGCTACTCGGACGGGGTTGATGATTTGAGAGTATTTCCGCTACTCTAACGGGTCTGTGAGTATTTTCGCTACTCTAACGGTTCTGTGAGTATTTATGCTACTCTAACTGTTCTGTGAGTATTTCCGCTACTCTAACGGTTCTGTGAGTATTTCCGCTACTCTAACGGTTCTGTGAGTATTTCCGCTACTCTAACGGTTTTGTGAGTAGTTTTGCTACTCGGATCATCTCGAGGAATAAACTGTCTCGAGAGAGGGATTGGAAAGGGGTCTTACCGACTCCGAAGAGACGTGCCTAGATTAGAACCGTCTCGAGGAATAAACTGTCTCGAGAGAGAGATTGGAAAGGTCTTACCGACTCCGAAGAGACGTGCCTAGATTGGAACCGTCTCGAGGAATAAACTGTCTCGAGAGAGGGATTGGAAAGGGGTCTTACCGACTCCGAAGAGACGTGCCTGGGTTTTGAGTGTTTCCGCCACTCTAACGGTGTGAGTGTTTCCGCCACTCTGACGGTTTTGTGAGTAGTTTTACTACTCGGACCGTCTCGAGGAATAAACTGTCTCGAGAGGGGGATTGGAATTGGAATAAGAAAGGATAATGCCCCTAAGGGCATTTTGGTCATTTTGCCTCTATTTGGGCCTAACAAGCCCGCGAAGCGATGGAAAGACGGAATTTGGACTAGAGGATTGGATTCGATTGGAATATGTCCATAATGACTTGAAAACAAGTCGGACGGAGTGTAGACTGCCGAGCGGTCAAAAATGGGGTGCTTACAGCTCCAATGTAATGTCCAACGAATAGCTTGCTGAGCTGAACGAAGGAGTTAACAGTGGAGGGTTGGATCCGGTTAAACCACACTCTAGCTGCTCCTTTGAGAGTGATTGGGAAGGCTCTGCACATGATCTCGTCTGGGACAACTTGTAGCTACATCAAGGCCTTGTAGGTTTCCAGATAATCCAACAAGTCCTTAGTCGTATTGAACATCTCTACAGTTAGCATCTTGAACTTGGGTGGTAGGGGGACACGTATCACTGCCTGAGTGGACAGGGAGTCGGTTTTGTTTACCAATTCTTCAACAATGTTGGGAGTCCTGGTCTTCACTGCCTCCATGACTCTAGTCATCTGGGCCTGGAGGACTCTAAAATGCTTATCTTAGGCTGGGGGGTTGTCCATTCTTTCTCCTACAACCTCGGTATGTTAGGGGTGATGCCATAGGTGAGAACTTATGGCTTGACTCTGTGCTTCCTCCAGTTGGGCTCCACCATTTCAGGGTGGTAGCGGGTTGTTAGGGGGTAACGTATCATCGCTTGGAAAAATGGGGTCTCCGTTCATTATCTTAATGGCATTGCCTCTTCCTTTATCTTCCGGTTGAACTCGAGGTGATTAGCCTCCTCTTGAGGTAATAGGGAGTCGTTGAAGCAACTCCTTGTCCTGGGTGATCAGTGTTTGCATATTGGCCATCACATCAGCCATTTGGGTTTCACGGGCTGTAACTCTATTCGTATTTTGGTCATCCATTGGTGGGGGTAGGTATAAAGTGTCGAATCTGGTTACAACCATGAAAATCGAAACAATTGTTCCCACAGACGGCGCCAATTGATGATACATTAAACTTATAAGGTCAATTTCCAGGCCGACGACGGGCTACCCTAGTGATTTGAGAGGAAGCAAAGGGGTGAAGGACACCGTTGTGATGCCTGCTAAGGTCACTCTGATGATAAAATTAGGTTTATGAAGATATTTTAACAAAGTTTTTGCTAGGGTTTATGTTTGCATATCTTCTTGGAGAAGATGAGTTTCCCTTTTATATGGATAGACATCCTAGTAGCCTTAGAAGAGCGTTGCATGCATGAAAAGAGTGGGAGATGACTGTCTCTCCACTTAGCAACAAGGCATTGGAGGTCCTGACTGGTGGTAGGATAGTGGGGGGAGTGGTTCTCCAACCCAACGCGTGGCGCTGCCTTAGACGTGTGTTAAAAACCTAACAACACATGTGCATGCGCATGTGAGAGAGAGAGAGTGAAATCGGTCGGAGCTATGTCAGCGGAAATAGCACAATCTAAACCCCGAAGGGTTGTAGGCTTGTTGCAGACCTCTCTGTATAATCGTTAGAAACAGCCGAAGGGTTGGAGCCTTCTGTCGAGAGATCGGGCTGTGAATCCCCCAATGACAAATTAGGTAATTTTAATTTTAAGTTGATAGAGGAATGGACAAATTCAACTTTTTATAAAAGAAGTAAAATTTGTTAATTTTAGAGTTATTTCATTTTAATAATCAAACAGCGTATGTTTTCATTATTAATATAGTAAGTACAGGCATATATTTATTTATAGAACTTGATATACACACATTACTTATCATCCATAGTGTTTCATATTAAAGTATTTTAGTATAATACAAACATAATATTTAGAGGAAGTCTAGAATGATGGTGGATCTCACCTAAGTTATTTAGCATACTGGGTACGTGACACTAGACTTTCTCTAATATCTAACAATAATTGTACATCATAATTATACTGACTTTTTTTGGTCAAAATAATTGTAATTAAATTACAATTTAGACAAATGTATAATACTTAATAGATGCTTAGAACTTCTTTTAAGAGAGTGTTGGCCAATTGACTTATAAGTCATAAATTATAAATAATTTTTAAAAAGTTACCTTTAAAAATAACTTTTTTAAAAAATATAATTAAATATAAATTATTTTTTTAAATCACTCATCTAAATATATTTTAAAAAAATTATAAATATAAATTATATGCTACTAAATAAGTTAAATTTAAACACCTTCTAAAAAGTGTAATTTATTAATCTCCTGTGACAGAGAGTGTATGTGCGTGTTCGCGTGAGAGAGAGAGTGTGTCCAATCAAAGAATGAGATATAAACATAAACTAGCTAGTTGAACTTTTTTTTTTTTTTTTTTTTTTGTAGAACTAGGACTTACTTTCTCGGCCTCGTATCTGCAGAGCAGAGTAGCGGCTTTCGCTTTAATTGCTAGGCTTTGACTTTTATAGAAAGAGGCCTGACTCTGTTTTTAATTACTGAAAACCCTTCCTTTTATGTTCAGGACGTAACACGGAATGGACCGGAAAAGAGCGAAAAATCCTATACACCCTCGGAAAATGACGGTACAAATCGAGTAATTAACCGGAACGAAATCAGACCTTAGGTATTCCGTTTGCTGTGTGATACGGTATGTATTGGTCTGCACCGATAAATACAAAACGATATTAATAACTATCTATCAGTGTAAAAAAACGGCGTATCAAATTAGAATAGCTCATTACTTTCTTTGTTTTATTTAATCTCTTTTTATTTATATTAAATAATTATTTTTATTAAAAAGCATATCATATAAGGAAAGAAACATAATTCTTTTTTTTTTTTCAAACTCTTTCCATTTAGTTTCTCAAGTCAATTTCCACTTTTTCTTCTTCCCACGTAAATCTCTCTATACGGATAGGATCAAGTTATAAAACATCCACATTGATTGGATCGAGTTATAAAACATCCATCTTGATTCTTTGATCGCCCAGACAATTATAAACTTGAAATTCTCAAATTTTCTTTTACTATGATTTAGAACCAGTAACCCATTGAGAGTCTAGCTGCTTTGATTTATAATTTTAGGTGGTTGAGTAGAAAGTATAAATTAATCTAGGCCTTTGTAATAAACTAGACATTTTTATAGGCAATTTTCTGAGCAACTTGATAAAGAAAAAGGACAGCAAAAACTACTGGAATCCTAAAAAAAAAATCCAAGAGCACCAGATAGAGGATACAATGTACAAAAATGATCAAATAATGGTTTCTTGAATATAAATTCTGTAATGTAATTCTACAAAACAAAGTTACAAATTTTGTTATACCTGTAGAAAAGAGAGAAAAAGGAAAGGAATCCACTTCTTACCTTATCTAATATGATTTTTAATAAAAAATAATAATTATTTAATATAAATAAAAAGAGGTTAAACAAAAACAAAAAAAAGTAGTGAAGTACTGCAATTTGATGCTTCGCTTGTGTATCAAAACTAAACTCATTTTAAAATGCCCAAATTCTTATTTTCGAGACAACCAAACAGCCCTTTTGGGTTAGCTTTAAATTTGATTCCTTGTGCTAGTTAGTTTGCAAATGATCCTGCTACACAACTATAAGCCTAGGCCGCAAAATTAGAACTACCACATATTTTGTTAGGTTCATGCCTAAATCTCAATATTTTGATGCTTTGGCAGTTATCTTTTTAACTCCGCTTAATTAATCATAAGCATATTAGAATGCATTGAAGTTAACTGCATGCAAATATTACTTACAATGCATTGAAATTTTGACTACCATGGTCTGCTAAATCTCTTTTTTTTTTTTTTTTTTTTAGCAAAATCAAAGGAAGATGGTAAGGCTGTTGGTAGTTAAAATTTCTTCTTTTTGATCAATCAAAACCCCTTCCTAAACCGTACAAGCTTCTTTCAAGGCATACAACTTTCTTGATGGAGATGGTGATATCTATACAGATCGATTTTTCATATATGATATAATAAAGTACCACATTAATGCATATATTGGAATCCAAATCTGCAAAATCACTCATGCTATGATCTTTTACATTCTAAGTTTTCCCATCCCGTCGTCTAACTTATGTTCTTCATGAATTACTCTTAAAATTATAGTTGATACTTCCACATCTCTAATTTTTCCCGAAAAATCTTTCAAATTACCACTGCTTAGCTTGCCATTCGAATCTGACCAACAGTAATTGAAACGAGGCCTTCAACGCAGCCCTCTACCAAGTGACCAAAGCATTTTGAAGTATCGTGCAAAGCGCAAATGCTTCAAAGTCTAAACAATGTCCTGCCCAGCCCTTCCTTTTGTTTTTTTGTGTTTTTTTTTTTTTTTTTTTTGTCAGGAGTGTCTTACAAACTATTGGGTTTAGGTGGGTTTTTTACCAAAATAATTTAATTTAAAAAGGTATTTCCCGAAATAACAAAAATCAAAACTTTATTCCCAATTTAAGGTAAAACGCACATTAAAAGTGCGTTTTTATGTGAAAACGCAATCTAAAGTTGCGTTTTTTGAGAAAACGCAACTCTGAATTGCGTTTTTTTCTTTTTCCCGCCCGTGACCGACAAAACCAAATTTTTCTGTAAATATACAGAGAAAACGCAACTATCAGTTGCATTTTCATAAAAGTTTTCTGCAGAAAAAAGCAACTGTCAATTGCGTTTCTAACAAAACGCAATTGTCAATTGCGTTTTGTCAGAAACGCAACTGACAGTTGCGTTTCAATTTGACTACTTATTCCATCATTCACCCATTCTTCATTTGCAAACCCATTCACCCATTCTTCATTTGCATTACTTTGCAGCTACTGCATTATTTGCAATTCAAGTTGTGACTGCCGAAATTCTTTCTTTTTTTTCATTCAACTTCTCCATTCCTCCTTCACCCCAATTCTCTTTCTCATTCATCTCTCTGTTTCTTACCCCGTATTCTCTTTATTTTACTTCGCTCTACTGATCAATCAACAGGGATCATCTCTTGTGTAAACTCTACTAGGTAATTTCTAACTCTAATTTTTTTTCCTCATTCTCTCTCATATGTGATATATATAATAGTATATGTTATGATGTAGTAGTAAAATAATAATTGTAAAAATATAATTATTTTATTATATAATTCATAGATTACTAACTTTCTATTATTTTATTTATAGCCATATTTGTTGCTCGTGCTACTTCGAAAAAAGGCCTCCATTATTCTGCAAAAAACAGGTTAGTTGATTATTTTCATTGGTAAAATAATTTATTTATTTATGTTGGTAAGCTAGATATTATTTGTGTTGCATTACATTGGTTAGGAAAAATGTGTTATTTATTTATTTATGTTATTTAGGAAAAGGCCTTTGGGAAAAATATGTGATTTATTTATGTTAGTTGGTTAGTAAAAAATATGTTATCAGTTAGTAAGAAAATATTATAATATGTTAAAAATGGTTATAGGATCCCAAAAAAATAACCTAAACTGATAGATTTTTTTTAGTTTAATATGTATGAGTAAAATAATTAAATTAAAAAATATGATATTAATTAGTAATATAATATTATGATATGCTAAAAAATATTTATTACGAAAATAATTACGAAATTACCATAACATATAATTTTTTAACTATAAATTTAAGGAAAATATGTTTTTTACGAAATTAGTGTGTGGCCTTAATTTAATTATTTTGTTACTATAAAAAATTTTCCATCCAAAGAAGAAAAAATGTTATAGGATCCAAAAAAAAAAAAAAAAAAACAGAAGCTAAACTAATTAACTAAAAAAATAGATTGGTTAGTAAGTAGGATGCCATGAAATTAAGAAATGTGTATAAATAATTATTAGAAAAATTATTTGTACTAAATAATATTCAGTGAACTAAAAAATTGTAGGATCCAAAAAAAAATAAACTAAACTAATAGATTTTTTTAGTTCAATATGTATGAGTAAAATAATTAAATTAAAAAATATGTTATTAATTAGTAATAAAATATTATGATATGCTAAAAAAAATTTATTACGAAAATAATTATGGAATTACCATAAAATATAATTTTTTAGTATAAATTTAAGGAAAATATGTTTTTTTACGAAATTAGTATGTGGCCTTAATTTAAGAAATGTGTATAAATATTTATTAGGAAAAATTATTTGTAGTAAATAATATATTCAGTGAACTAAAAAATTGTAGGATCCAAAAAAAATAAACTAAACTAATAAATTAAGAACAAAGGTTATAGGATCCAACAAAAATAAAAACTAAACTAATAGATTTTTTTAGTTCAATATGTATGAGTAAAATAATTAAATTAAAAAATATGTTATTAATTAGTAATAAAATATTATGGTATGCTAAAAAAAATTTATTATGAAAATAATTAGAAATATGTTTTTTTGGAACTACCATTTTGAAATGAAGAGTTTACTAATTACTCTACTTGGATGTGAAAGATATCTATTGTTCAAAATAATTGTTCTTTACTATTCATTATCCATTTGTTTTTTAGATAAGATTCTGTTCATAAAAAAAAATATAAAAAAATTAATTAGTAATAGTTATAGCCTTAATTTAATTATTTTGTTACTATTAAAAAATTTCCCATCCAAAGAAGAAAAAATGTTATAGGATCCAAAAAAAAAAAAAAAAAAACAGAAGCTAAACTAATTAACTAAAAAAATAGATTGGTTAGTAAGTAGGATGCCATGAAATTAAGAAATGTGTATAAATATTTATTAGAAAAATTATTTGTACTAAATAATATTCAGTGAACTAAAAAATTGTAGGATCCAAAAAAAATAAACTAAACTAATAGATTTTTTTTTTAGTTCAATATGTATGAGTAAAATAATTAAATTAAAAAATATGTTATTAATTAGTAATAAAATATTATGATATGCTAAAAAAAATTTATTATGAAAATAATTGGAAGTACGTTTTTTTGGAGTTGCCATTTTAAAATAAAGAGGTTACTAATTAATCTAGGTGGATGTGAAAGATATCCATTGTTCAAAATAATGGTTCTTTACTATTTATTATCCATTTTTTTTTTTAGATAACATTCTGTTCATAAAAAAGAAATATAAAAAAATAATAATTATAGCCTTACTTTAATTATTTTGTTACTATAAAAAAGTTCCAATCCAAAGAAGAAAAAAGGTTATAGGATCCAAAAAAAAAAAGAAGCTAAACTAATTAACTAAAAAAATAGATTGGTTAGTAAGTAGGATGCCATGAAATTAAGAAATGTGTATAAATATTTATTAGGAAAATTATTTTTACTAAATAATATTCAGTGAATAATTCGTTATAGGATCCAAAAAAAATAAACTAAACTAATAAAATTTTTTAGTTCAATATGTATAAGTAAAATAATTAAATTAAAAAATATGTTATGAATTAGTAAGAAAATATTGTAATATTCTAAAAAAGGTTATAGGATCCAAAAAAAAAAGAAGAAAAAAAAAACTAATGGATTTTTTTTTAGTTCAATATGTATGGGTAAAATAATTAAATTAAAAAATTTTTATTAATTAGTAATAAAATATTATGATATGCTAAAAAAAATTTATTACAAAAATAATTACAAAATACCATAAAATAAAATTTTTTCACTATAAATTTAAGGAAAATATATTTTTTACGAAATTAGTATATGGCCTTAATTTAAGAAATGTGTATAAATATTTATTAGAAAAAGTATTTGTACTAAATAATATTCAGTGGACTAAAAAATTGTAGGATCAAAAAACAAAAACTAAACTAATAAACTAAGAAAAAAGGTTATAGGATCCAAAAAAAAAAAAAAAAACTAAACTAATAGATTTTTTTTAGTTCAATATGTATGAGTAAAATAATTAAATTAAAAAATATGTTATTAATTAGTAATAAAATATTATGATATGCTACAAATGCCATGATAATTACCAATGAAATAGATGGAATAAATTAGAATTTGTTTAATTATTGTTTAATAGGTGCAAGAATGGATGAAACAACGGCCATGTTGTATTGGGGTGGTGAAATAATTAAAGATCGTGATGAAGGGATTGTGTACAACATGGAATGTCAGACATTTTGCAGTTTACCATTGCAATTAAAAATGTCTGAACTAGAAAATATGATAATGCCTATGATTGGCAAAGATGGACAACATGTGAGGCTGAAAATTATATGCAGATTTCCAATTAGTAATGAAGGGGGCTCGACTAAATATAAAAAAAGTTGTGATTAAAGATGATCGGACATTGCAAATTGCCTTACGGCTACCATAGAAAAAGCCATGGATGGAATGCATCGAGTTGTACATTGAAGTAAAGGATGCAGTTGTAGATGTAGACACTGCAGCGGATCAAATATGGGGTGACATTCAGGGGTATAGCAGGATTTTATCGGCTGAGGGAGATACATCAACAGCGTGGAACTTCTCGACGATATTAACATTGGGATCAGACTCTATTGGCCATAGTGTGCCATATTCACAACAATTTAACTAATATGGTAACCCGTTTCATTTGCAAAGCACGCAACAAAGTGGTTACCAAGGTTCGTTTGTTGATTATGGCATTGGGTCGAGTAGTATGTCACAACATAGGCCTACCAGAGACACCGCTGGTCCTTCACAAGAGCCTTCGATGAGACATAGCCAAGGGAGAGATCCAGTGCAACATATGGTTGAATCAGGCTGCCAATCCATTCCCATACAAATTGATTTGAATGTAAGGTCTCCGGATACACAGTCGGAAAAATCTGATGAACATATAGATGTTGCTCTGTTGAACGATTCTGACAACGATGTTCAACAACAACGAGAGATCCCGATTCCTTACTTTACCACATTGCCAGAGGCATATGATGCACCTGTAATTGGCAGGGATCATTTTCGTCATGGGCCCGTATGGGACATGCAGAATCCTAATTTTGAAACAGGAATGCTATTCGATGACAAGGTAGCTGTAAAAAATGCATGCACAACGTATCACTTGCACAACAACAAGGAGTATTCAGTTGTTGAATCAACTACGAAATTGTTTAAAGCAAAGTGTGCACACGATTGCCCTTGGATGATTCGTGCGTCCACCAAAAGACATGGGATGTGGGAGGTTACGCAGTATAATGGGCCTCATTGTTGTTTGTACGGAATGCCAAACATGGGTCATCGTAACCTAGACGCAAATTTTATTGCAGATGTTATCATGGCACAAGTAGCGATGAGTTTAACTTTGATTCAGACTTTATCACAATAATTGATTAATTTGTTATGAAAGAAGTTCCTCTAAAGTACTTAAAATGTGTTTTATTTGTACAGAAGACCTAGATTGGAAGATTGCGTCCATAATGGAAGATATCAAACAACATTACCACCATTCCGTCTCATACAAGAAAGCATGGATGGCGAGAACAAAAGCCATAGAGATGGTATTCGGTAATTGGAAACAGTCGTTCGCAAAACTTCCAAGATATTTGATGGCAATACAGTCAAGAAACCCTGGAACAATCCAAATGTTAGAGACCTTCAATCAGGATGTTCGTGACATGGTCGTGTTTGATCGAGTATTTTGGGCATTCGGACCATGTATTAATGGTTTCAAGCACTGTTTGCCAGTTATTTCAGTTGATGGTACCCACCTTTATGGAAAATATAAAGGTGTCATGCTTATCGCTGTGGGGGTCACTGCCAGGGGTAGAAATTTTTCTCTAGCCTTTTCCGTTGTCGAGGGTGAAGACACACGTAATTGGTCATGGTTCATCAACTTATTGAGACACGTCATTGTCCCTAATAGGGAACGTGTCACCATACTATCGGATCGCCACCGGGGCCTACTAAATGCCATTGATCGAATATGGGAGCATCCAAGTAATGATCAACCACCTGGTTTTCACAGGTATTGCCTTCGACACTTTCGTAGTAACTACCACAAGAAGTACAATATGATAAGGATCAAGGACTTGGTGTGGGCTGCTAGCACAGCTCGTCAACTGCGAAAGTTCAACATTATAATGGAAAGAATTAAGAAGATAAGTGAACCTTGTTATAATGAACTAATGGGGGAAGATATTACTAAGTGGACATTTGTTCACGATGGCAGGAATAGTTAGGGGATCAATTCAACTAACAATGCTGAGAGCTACAATAGTGCGATAGTAGGCGCACGTAACTTGCCCATCACTGCAGCTGTGCAAGTCACTTACTACCGTCTTGTTGAGAGTTTTGTTACACGACATAGTGAGATACAAGCTGACATCCAGAGTGGCCATGCATACCCGTTAGAAGTGCGTGAAAGATTTCAGAAGTGGAGTAAAAAAGCAGCTGGTCATACTGTCACAGTTTGTAATTGGTAATATATGTTAATACCTCCATCATTAAATTGCTATTGTTTAAAATCTATCAGCAAATATGTATAAAATTTTGTTCCTTGTTGTACAGGGACACATTGTCTGTTAATGTGTTGACCGGCAGGAGGGGGACTAAAGGGGGTCATCTACATGCCGTGCAACTTTTTCCGCCTAGCTGTACATGTGGAAAATAGATTATATTTCACCTGCCTTGCTCCCACATGCTTGCTACTGCTGCAACTGTCGGAAAGCAACCATGGTTTTTATTTGACGACCACTACACTATAGAAGCGTATGCCCGTGTGTACGCGACTCCATTTGCCCCACTGTTAATGGAGGATTACTGGCCTCCTTATGAAGGGCCTACTGTCCTCCCAAACCCCCATCGCAAACGTGTAGCCCGAAAAGGCCGTCCTGAATACAGTAGGATTCTTAACGAAATGGACGAATCGAGGCAAACACAAACTTTCAAGTGTAATTTATGCAAGGAGTCTGGTCATAACAGACGTCGTTGTCCAAATAGGGGAAGGGGAGGGGAACACTAGGGAATAGTACATGTACGTAATCCATTTATATTTGAGACTGAGCTTCAAAATGTGCAAATTTGCAATTCTAATTATTTCGTGCATGTTACATTCTTATACTTATTTTGTGAATAATTATTTCGAGAATAACAAATACAAATTTACAAACCTTCCATCTATGTTAACAAATACAAATTTACTAACGTTCCATCTATGTGAATAACAAATACAAATAATTATTTCATGAATAATAAATACAAATTATTTCGTGAATAATTATTTCGTGCATGTTATATTCTTATACTTTTGATAAAGCATTATATATATGATTGTGAGTATATTAAACTTGTCTCATCTATGTTAACCTATCAATAATTATTTCATCGATTTTGTGTATTGCATTTTACTAACGTTCCAGAAATATCTTACGCTATGGCATCACAACGACGAGCTGGTGGGCCCATCGATGACAGTGTACTTACATTACAGGATATTCATCGGTCACAGGTTGTGTGGGACCACGGGGTAAGTTTTGTAAAACTTGTACATAATATACATAATAGTTAACATTTAGTTTTTGTTACTAACTACTACCATTTTATAACGCATTCATTTTATTTGATCGCCAGTGTGAGGAGCCTATGCATTGTCGCCGGGGAGACTCAGGTATATTTGACGATGTTGTAGACCCCCGCATTATTCCTTATTTGATCCATGGCGGTTTTTACGGTGTATACCGCGTCGGTACGATTCAGCAGGATCATGCTTTGCTCACAGCCATGGTTGAGAGATGGCGATAGGAGACACACACCTTTCACTTGCCTGTTGGGGAGGCGACAGTCACTTTACAGGATGTCTCCATAATATACGGTCTTCCGGTTACTGGCAGGGCTGTTACAGGTTCGTAACTACAATTCACAATTACAGTTCATGACATTATTTAATTACACGCGTTACTTCATGACCTTATACACGTTATTATGTCGTATCGAACAATTAAACTCTAATTTACTAACATTTTGCAAGTCCTTCTGGCCCGTTGATGCCGCAGGGATGGACCCCTATTTTTATGCAGCATTTAGGAGTTGCACCCGGGCCTGAAAATTTCAAGAAAAATTTTGTGAGACTTAGGTGGTTAAGTGAGACATTTGGGGCACTTGCGGATGATGCTGATGAGATCACAGTGCAGCACCATGCTCGGACATTTATATTGAGACTCCTTGGCGGCGTTATGATGCCAGATCACTCTGGTACGCTGTTTAGACCTATGTACTTACCCTTGATAGCAGACCTTGATGCTTGTGGAGATTTCAGCTGGGGGAGTGCAGTTTTAGCATCATTGTACAGGGGGTTATGTCGTGCCGCACGTCCTAACTCTTCTGAGATCAGTGGCCCGCTTACACTGCTGCAGGTATGCAAAACATTATGTTACTCATGTTGTGATTTAGTTTAGACGATCATATCCTTCCATATTGAGACTGAGAATCATTCAGATTTGGGTATAGGAGAGATTCTCAATTATGGCGCCTATACGAAAGTCACTTTCAATTACACCTGCGCAGCAGCCGCTTATTATTGAGGAACACGAGTTTCCAGGTGGACCGCTAGGGGGCAGGTGGCATGATGATTTCCTCTTGACAAACGTTTCCACCCATGTCCTCGTTGTGTATAAGGATCAGTTGGATCGACTTCGCCCCGAAAATGTGAGTTATATCTGTTGTACATTTTACATTCGTTACCTCTAGGTTGTACAATTGATTGTTGTTATGTTACTCATGTTGTCTGTTTTGATTGTAGTTAAATTTTTTTACATGATAATTGATTGTTTGTTTTGTATTTTTCAGTTTCATTGGACCCCATACAAGCCCATTATGGACACGTTGCCCTACTACTGCTTTGCTGGGATGGAGGTTTGGAGGGCATTGGTTCATCTTGTGTGCTTTGAAGTTGTGGAGTTATATTTACCAAATCGAGTGATGCGCCAGTTCGGGATGAGACAGGACATACCGGACCATCCAAACACCAGGAGGGATCTGCATTCAGTGGATCGACGGGGGAGACCCGGAGTTGATTGGAGTGATTTTCATGCAGCGTATATAGCACTCCGGTCACATGGGATGGACCGTATAGTTGATTGCGAGATTCATGATATACCTATGTCCTCCACTGATCCTTATATGACTTGGTATAGGAGCATCACTCGCCTCCATATTGGAAATCTACTAAGACGCACAGATAGAGGATATTCAGGTGTCGGGGGCACCATAGATGCGATGGTATGTGCAGTTAAATATTAAAATACCAAAATTATATTTAGATATTATAATAAAAGTTTATTAAATTGTTTTTCAGGCAGAAGCATAGACAGACGTATATGATAGGGGAACACACGCTCTACGTGACTTCCCTAGAACGGAGTCAATGAAGGAAATCTATGAGATACAGCTTCGTGCCATGGCTTCTTTATCCCTCCTACAAGAGACAGACCGTGTCCCATAGCACCGACGGCGTACCCGCGATGCCCCGCTTTCTGGTTCCCCAGGAGCCAGTGTTCCACATGGCATGCGACCTCATCCCACCCCTGCACGCCGATCCACCTCTTCGATACCTTCTTTCGTTCATGGTGGATATAGTGCCGGGTACGTGACACCTACCCCATATAGTTATGCTAGTCAGAGTTCCGGGACAGCATCATATAGGCCATCCTTTCCTACTAAGGGCTACTTTGGCACACATGATCCTCCTAGGACATCACATCGACGACCGACCCGGTAGGTATCTCCAGTTATGTTTCAGACAGACCCCGGGTATAGTCATGATCCGTTTGTAGGGGGCAGTTCTGGACAGCACTATCATGATTTTCCCAGTTACTACCCTGCATCGACTTATGGGGCTGGGCCGTCACAGGTGACTCATCATTTTCACAGTGGCTACCCTTCATCC
The DNA here is from genome assembly GCA_033060915.1 of Euryodendron excelsum. NCBI lineage: Eukaryota > Viridiplantae > Streptophyta > Magnoliopsida > Ericales > Pentaphylacaceae > Euryodendron > Euryodendron excelsum. The sequence goes on along the minus strand of CM065383.1, from coordinate 38,399,453 downwards.
AGTTATGCTCCAGGGTCATCACAGATGACTCATGATTTTCACAGTGGCTACCCTTCATCGGCATATGCGCCAGGGCCGTCACAGATGAGTCATGATTTTCATAGTGTGTACCCAGCATCGACTTATGCACCAGGGTCATCACATGTTCAGCACGATGATGAATAGTTGGTAGCAGTAAGTGATGAGGACGAGCAAGCGGATGACGAGCAGGCGGAGGTGGGTGTTGATAGAGGGCCGAGTGCTCAGGACGAGCAATAGGATGTGGCGGTTCGTAGAGGATCGAGAACCCGACGAGCTCGAACATGTCTAACAGGGGGGCGTTTTGGGCGATCAATTTTTGGGGCGTTTCATTAGTATTATCTATTGTAGGTAGAATTATCTATTCTTATTGTCTATTATAGGGGTTTTACCCCCAGAGACATAGCATCGCATATTTTCATGTATTTTATATTGTACGTGGTATGACATCGCTTTTAAATTTTCCTAATCATTTTGCGGGCAACTCACCAAACATACGTATACATTTAATTTTAAGACAGGTATAATAGCAAAAAATCATATAACAAGATTAATGTTTAATTTTACAGTGTCACATCCTCCCTCATATAAGAGGTATTTATAAAGAGTAATACATTATACCCTATTTACATGAATGTTACATCTGCAACAAATGCCAGTAACAAGGCTGTACCAGAGAGTATTCACGTCAATTACAGTTATTAACCCCTCATCATGTGAATACTGCATCCCCCATGCTCGTGACCAGAACACGACTGGATAAGTATACACCATAGGTTTGTCATGTCAATTAAATGTTGCACCAATAACATGAGAAGTCAAGACCGAGTTGTCATGTCAATTAAAGCTATAAAGATCCCTTATGTCAGTTTGAAAGTTGCATCCCCCATGCTCGTGACAAGAACATGAATGGAAAAGTCATCACCAAAGAGTTGTCATGTCAATTAAAGACTCATATATTAAGTAACATTAATTGATGCCTCATCTGATTACGTGCAGGAGTGCTCAACCATACCTGTATACATGTCGAAACGAAAATGCTTGTTTGGGGCATCGTCTAGTCGTGCGAATCCTACCGTCGACATGGATGAAAGCCAACCATCAAGACTCTCACGTATGGTGGGTACATACATAGACCCAATCGGTAACAAATGGTATGGCCGAAAACGTAGCTTTCTCAACAAACCTATCCTTATGCACGATACGACGGGTCCAGTGAGTCACATCTTCATTGGCAATGCATCCGTACGACCACCTCCCAGTGTGACGGATGATCAATGCATAAAGTTACCGTGGGAAGACTTACTCGATAAAAGGCGTGAGCAAGAGATGTATTGGCGATGGCATGGCCTCCGTGTCCCAAAGGCTCGTTCAGCTAACCTATGGAACAGAAGATCACTTACGAATAAGGTCATGAAAGCACTAGAACGCGAGATTGATCAAATGCAACGAAGATTGGACAGGTATCATTTCACAGAGTAAGCAAAGACAGACAGTGGTGATCTAACACAACAACTGGTAGAAATTATTGAAGATCCCTTGTTGGTTTCTGACCCAGAACTTTCAGACTTTTCTGAAGCAGAAGCCGATGATGACTTTGTCAATTGTCTACCTAGTAGCATTTCTGTTCGCGGCAAACCACTGTGTTGTTACGAACATGGTCCATAAAATATCAGATGTTAGTAGCTACTTCTTTTAGTTTTATCCTATGTTTGGCCATGAATCTACGAAAGCAATAAGGTTACCCACAATGTTCATTTATTTTTTATTCGTAAATTGAGTCTAGTCACGCTAATTTTTTTTTATTCGTAACTTTTTAATCATAAACTAAGTTCATAGTCCAGCCAAATAATAACTTATATAAACTTATATTTTATCATATGTCTGACTTTTTGGTCTGAAAATGTCACTATCACATCATTTTAGTTAATGCTTTAAAAGAGCAAAATCGAGTCGCATAAAATGTTGTTCAATTTTAATTTTCTAAGCATAAAACGCGCCTGAATTTTGTCCAAAATTGTCTCTCTCTCTCTATACTCCCTTTGTCTCTCCTTTTCTCTTTCTCACTCTCTCTCTATTCTCTCATTCTCATTTTATAATAAAAATTATACATAAAATTATAATATTTATAAAAATTTTATTATTGTTATTTTTATTTTAAAAAAATAAAATAAAAAATATAGATAGAGTTAAGTAATAATTAAAATATTTTACTAATCAGTGATAAAATGTTATAAAAAGTATTATAAAATAGCAAAAATTTGTAAAAAATAATTTCAAAAATAAAATAAGTAAAATATTTATTAGTAAAATAAGTATTGTTAAATATATAGTTATTTTATAAAGTAGTTTGTAGTAAATAAAGTATTATAGTATTATAATTTTTGTTATTTTATAACACTTTGTCTATATTTTTATTATTACTTGATTATGTTCATTTTTTTGCTATTAATATTTTTTAATTATTACTTAACTTTGTTTAAATTTTTGTAATTAAAATATTTTAATTATTACTTAACTCAAAACATATTTTTTATTTTTTTTTTAAATTTTAAAATTTTTTAAAATATTATAATTATTATGTATAATTTTTATAAAAGTAGAAATGATAAATTAGAAGGAGAGAGAGGTAAGGAGAGAGAGAAATAAAAAAAAAAGAGAGAGAGAGAGAGAGAGAGAGAGAGAGAGAGAAAAGTGGGAAAGGGAGGGGGGGTGTGGCGAGAAAAGGGGATAGGGGAAAAAGTGGGATTGGGCGGCTGACTAAAAAGCAGAACAAACGCAACTGTGTGTTGCGTTTTCTGAGTAAACGCAATTACAAATTGCGTTTTCTCAGAAAACACAACCACCACTTGCGCTTTTTTTTTATTTTTTTATTTTTTGTTTTACTCATTAAAAAACGCAATTTTAGATTACGTTTTTTTAAAAAACACATTTACAATGTGCGTTTTACCTTATATTGGGAATAAAGTTTTGATTTTTATTATTTCAGAAAATACCTTTTCAAATTTAATTATTTTGGAAAAAAACCCGGTTTAGGTCTATAGTTTTTAGATGCGGGACAACACCGAGCACAACGACAGATTTCATTTCCTTTTCCATCATCGATCATGTAATAGGCAGGGCAATATTTTAACACTCTCAGCAGCAAGTACAAAACTTTCCAAATTGCAACTAACCGCCTGTTTGGAACTTGGGAGAGGGAAGGGACGGGAAGGGAAGGGAAATTGAAGGAAAGAGAAACTAAAGAAAAAATATTTTTCCTTTCCCTGTTTGGTTTTAGAAACAAAATGAAAAGAAAGTGGAAGGAAAGAAAAGTGCGAAAGAGAGTAACTTAAAACTTTTCCTCCTTCACCCTCCCCTTTCCCTTCCCTCTCTCTCGTAGGTAGAGAATCAAACAAGATAAATGGAAAAGGAAGGAAAAATTTTAAAATTTTCTCTTTGCTTCCCTCCCCTCCCCTAAGTTCCAAAGAAGCTGTAAATTGTCTACCACAGGGACACAGCCACTGGAATCTGAAGATTGAATTCAATACGTACCTCAAACAAAATGGCAAAGGGAGACATAACAACCAAAGGAAAAGCAGAGTCACACAAACAGCCAACCATTAGACCAAAATATAGGGACAGAAAAAAAAAAAAATATATATATATATATATATATAGTAAAACCAGTTGTTGATAAACGTACCAAGTCCATACTTGCGAAACATCAACCATTCTGTCAACACAAAAAGCAACAAACTTACAACTAGATTTGTCCACAGTTTCTTTATTTAAATCTCAAAACTTTAGCATCTCCAGAAGTGCAAAAGAGACTTCTTTATAGCTCCCCCTCAATGATCACGTAACAAATAGCTCAGTCAAGAAATGCAAAATTTATCCATATGTTCTCAAGCTAAAATGTTATGCCCTTTTATCTTCTCCAAAAATGTAGATGAAGTGAATTAAAAGAAAGATCATTAACAGAACAAATTTTAAAAGTAAGTTCCGTCAAAAAATATGTGCAGATGATGCTGTAATATAAGACAAAGCAAAATGGCTTATACAAAAGTCATTTTTAACTCAATGTATCTCCATCTCATCATCAGTACTCAAATGGGACACTAAATACAAAACTTATTAAGTAGAAGAAAAGGATTAGAAACTTTCTTGGTGCAGATCACTCATATTGGAAAAGAAACATAAGCATTTTGTATTCTACAAAACATTGAATCTCACTGCAACATTGCCACAACTTTGCCGACACTACTCTCAGATACTAATTCTTGTTGCATGTCCATTAATTTCTAAACTTAATGCAAGCATTGTTTCCTGCAGCCCACAAATAGAAAACTCTTCCTCTTATATCTTCTAAATTAGATAATTGTTAGTGCTCAACCAAGAAGCAGGCTGCCATAAGGGGGCATCCAACAAGGTAATAAAGGAGGAAAGAAATGTGAATCTGAATTGTATGATGCTAAAAAGCAGCTGAACATTTTTTCTTAACTTGCGTCAAATTAATTCACTAGTACTTCAAGAGCAACAGATGCAAGAAGCCAGATCACACAATTTGCCCCTGGTTGCATATTATTAACGGGGCTATCATTAGTATAGACTAGCAAAAAGTTCGAACTTTCTAATTTTATTCAACTGTTCTGTGCAAAAAGCAGTCTCCAAAAACAGAAACTTGTAACTATCAGATACACATATCGACAGCAGCTCCCTATTCTGCCCACCATAATTTGTTCTTTCTTTCTTTCTTTCTTTTTTTTTTTTTTTTTCATATAAGGAAGCTTCAATTATTTTATCAGGCCCTAGATTCTCCTTGTGGAATGGTACATTCATTGTTTTCTTCGGTAAGTGAGCTTTTATAAAATAAAAAAAAAAAGGAAGGAAAAACATAGGTACAAGGGACATGCCCCAGGGTTATAACCTGGTTGGGAACCATCTTGTAGAGAGATGGTGACCAACCACAGCAGACAAAAGAAACAGGCCAACATGGCTCAAACAACAAGCATATTTACTACAAGCAAAACAATTCACAAAATCTTGCGAGTTCTGTCCATTAGAACTTTTCATTCATTTTCATAATTTACACACAATTGATTTTCTTTCATTGATTGTGTCACAACCAACCACCCCATATTGACTAAAACATAATCAACCAAAAAGAATAGTAGTAGTCATCTGAACAAGGTAATAAAAAGAGACATCAGGCAAATTTCGATGAAGAAATACCTAACATTATCAGACATACAAAACCAAATTCAACAACATAATCATCTATTGAAAAACTTGCAAGTTCAGTAGAAGAGTTGTGTACTTGTTTAAACAAAAAGGGTAGAGACTTGTGATCTAGGTTTCAGCATTAGCATTCAACAATTATAGGACAATGCTATAATAAAGATAATGAGGGACATAAATAACTAGTGAAGAGAAGCTCAATTACTTTGCTTAATGAAATACAAAAATAGAGAATGTATAGCTGCAGCAATTAAGCATAGCATCATCAGAGGAAGTATAGAATGTAACCGTTAAGAAGGGGGGAAAATTAGGTAAAGGTGGCTTAGAGCTCGAGAAGGAAATTGCCACAAAGATGTTGTTTAACCAGCATATAGTAGGTTGATTTTTCATTACACATGGAGACTTGTCGTCCATGCATCCAACATTTGCATTTAACAACAATGGGATGATGCTTTCACGAAGGAACAAGTGAAGAGAAGCTCAATGCCTTCTCATAATGAAGTTCAAGAGATAAAATTATAGTGTGTACTGTGTTGTTTGGATTAAAGACGATACAAAAGATATAAACCAGGGACCAGTTGCACACAGAGCAATCCATCTAAGACAAATGAAGATAGATGAGTTCCATGCGACTGATGATTAAACTATCCATTTGTATGAATGCATTTCAAAATAATGGAAAAAACAATAAGGAAAGGAAATGGATTCACTTGTAATGGCAAATTCATTGAGAATCAAGCTTTCAAGCAGCATAACGGTTGAGAATGACTTACATTAATTCTCCAAAGCTAAGTGGTTTCTGGATTAAGCCAAGCCGGGGGAGGCCCAATAATTGGCCAATGAAGTGGAAAGTGTTCTATTGGCCCACAGACATCATCCTCCAAGCTGTAAATGCACAACTCTGCATTGTCCGTTGGTTCGACAGAACCAATAAACATATCTTCTGGGAAATAAATGCAGTTCCCTTTAAGTGCAGAAGGAAAATCTCGAGCCGACACGGAATAGGAGCAACCATAGCCAACAAACAATGCTACATCCTCAACACTTTCGACCCGTTCCCATTCTCTGTTTTCATTATTGAGTTTGAAAACTTTGAAGTGAATTGGCAAATGGTGGTCAAAACCAAATGTTACAAGGGGAAGTCCCCCACCTGGATAAGCTGAAGCAGGGCAAATTTCATCGGAATCAAGTAAAGGGTCGTCGTTAAAATCCTTATCAATCAAAAGCAGATCATGACACAATTTCACGAGACGCTTAGGCATACCACTGCCACCACCAGCCAATGGCGATGCTATTTCCTCAGCCTTCAAGTCGGAACCAATCACCACGGCCCTTCCTTGGTCGTCCACGGCATAGAATTTCCCCTTGTGGTACACAACATCATCACACTGGGACTCAATTGGACCACCAATCGGACTCCATCTATTATTTTCTCGCAGCATCAAGGACCATAGTTTTCCTTCATGAATCGCCATCACCACCGGATCCGAAGACGAAGACATGACCACTTTGCTAACACGAAGAGACTCAGGTTCTGGTCTCGTAGTATCTCGCCAATCACCAAAATACCGCAGTCCATAAACTTTACCTATTTCGGAAATTCGAAGGTTAAGCCAGTTCAGTGACTTGGGAAACTCTCTCGGCGAACAATCAATCCTAACCAAACCCGACGACGCGTCCTTGGTGACCCTAGGGATGAGGGGAAGCAAAGGATCCCAATAATTATCCCTTTTCGAATTAAACCCTTCCGGCACCTCCTGTACGATCGTAGTGGAGAGGGGAGGCAAAGGATACCGTTTTCCATCTTCACGCTCCTCAACCCTAAGCAACCAGCCACAACTACTTCTACAGCCCTTGGAGTTGGAGGCATCGTCGGATTTGGAGAGGTTTAGAGACAGAGTAGTGTTGATGTAGTTGTTGTTGTTGGATGGATCATGGGGGGGTTGCACGAAGTAGATGGTACTTTGGCTGACTGAGAAGCAGCGGCGGAGATTTGGGTTGAGGGCAGGGTTGGGAGCAATGGGGTAGGGAAGGGTAAGAGATAATGATGGGGTTTGCTTGAAGGGACGGATGGAAGACCTCCATCTCTTGCAGACGGAGCGAAGACGGAGAGTATCGACGAGAGTAATACCAGTAGTAGAACAACTGTCGTTGAGAAGTTCGGCGATCTTAATCAAGAGTTCTCCTGGGAGGCGTTCAGACCACGGCGAGTTGCAGAAGACAATCGTCTCCGCCATTTTTTCTTTTTTCTTTTCCGAGCGCATCGAGGAGGAGGAGCAGCAGGAAGAAGAGAGAGCGAGAGATGTTTTTGGTGCAAAAACATAGATAGGTAGATAGGTGCACCATATATTAGTCAAGGAGCATTCCTCCTTACCGCCACAGAGCTATTAGCCTGACCGAGAAACGTCATAATAGGAAAGGCCCAAAGGGTGAAACTGAGAGATTTTACATGGTTTTCTAATTTTGTTTTCGAGGGCTAATGTATATTTGGCTAGGGTTCATCTAGCAGGGCTTTTTAGCTTGGCGTTTTATATTTGGTTAGGATACGTTGGGATGCTAAAAAAAAATAAAGTAAAAAAAAGGTCATACCCAACGAACCTTAAATCTCAATATGTCATATACCCAATTAATCTTCATCTATTTTCATTAATCCATCCCCCTGTAGGATTGTGCACGATGTTGACAATAACTATAAAGTGTGTTATCATATATATCTTCCATAATTTCTCATAGTTACAGCAGTGGTTACAAAGGGGTTGAATGAGAATTGAGGTGTATTTTTTTTTTTTTGTTTTATAGCAACCAAAGAGTAACCCACAAATTGAGGTGTTTCTTACCCACTTTTCCAACTTAATTTCATCCTTCATGTTTATTGCCTATGTAAAAGCGAGAATAGCTTCCCTTCGAAGTTAAATTAGCTATTTTCCCATGGATAACCAATCAGTCTCCAATTTAGCACCTGATATGGCCAAACATGATGCCAATTTTCAGCAACGCCGCCTCAAACACTGCCAATTCATTGCTGCAAATCCAGCCACTCCGCTGATTAATTAACCAATTGAAACTAGCAATGCAAACCCAACCGCTCGATCACACCACAAAGGTGTGCAGCCATTGCTGCAAGATGGTCATGTGTTTTCAATGTGGGTCACAAAGGTGTGCAGCCATTGCTACAAGGACTGTATTGAGATATCAACAAACTTCATTGAAACGGTTTTCATGAAATTAAACCTATTGTCTTAATTGTGGAATATCACTGTGTAAGTACCCCATTTTTACCCGCTCAGCAATCTCCCGTCCGATCGGACTCAGTTTCAAATATCACAACACATGCAAATCCAAGACAGGTCTTTCAAACTCCAATCCTATCAATTAGTCACTTTCTGGGCCCACAAAGCCCAAATGAAGCCATAATATCATTTCAGGCAGCTTTCCAAGACCGGGCGGTCTCGGAAACCAACGTCATCTAGGTAGTTTCCCATGGTCGGGTGATCTCGGGGACCAACACATTATCAAATTTCAGACGGTTCACTTCTAGCGCCTACCAGCCCGCCAATGTAGAATGTTCGTCATTCAGTAGTTCTCCGAGACCGGGCATTATCAAAAACCAACACCACCCTCATAGGTAGCTTTCTGAGACCAAGCATTCTCAGAAACTGACACCACCCTACAGGTAGCTCTCTAAGACCGGGCGTTCTCAGGGACCAACACCGCATAGGTAGTTTTCTGGGTCTAGGCGATCTCGAGAACCAACACCTAGGTCAACACCGGCGCTTGCTAGTCCGACTCGGTGAAAAATGACCAAACCTGCCCCTGGGTCCTTTAGGCACGTTTTGGGAAAGTTCAAAATCCCCCAAAACGATAAGTCCGCCCTTCCAAAATGTTACTAAGCACTTAGGTGTACTCTGCACACCATTCGGCCCAATTCTGGTCACATTCCGGCTGACTCCGGTCAAAATAACCATTTTACCCCCAAACACCCCAGCACTGCACAAACCCCACCGAACGGTAAAAGACTCTCCTGAAAACATCCCTGAATGATCCGACACACTTAACATGACACTCCGATCCATTCTTGACCATTTTTAGCCAAACTTGCCAAAATGACCATTTTTCCCTTGATAACACAAACGCGCCCCAAAACAACACCGGTCCTAGGTTACTGAATAACGGACCTGGCCATACGCCTTTGTTTAACCTAAGGAATACCTTACGACGTTAAACACCCGCGACTTGATAAAGGTTTCCTAAAAGGTCTCGCAGACGCTCCGCCGAAATTGCCTTTTCTCCCGATTCCCTAGTTATAATACACCTTCAAATGACTTAAGAAACGCATAAACTAGAGAATTCCCAAAAGCTCGTTCATAGGTTATTCCATCGATATGACTCAATCAGATAGATTGCCTCCCGAAGCTCCTTATCGTATGGCTCGAAAACTGCAACTTTCAGCAACCCCTAGAGCGTCTCGCAGACACTCTCCTAGGATTGACTTTTTTCCCAATTCCCTAATTATAACGCACCGTCAAACGACATGAGAAATGCATAAATTAGGAAATTCCTGAAAAGTATTTCTAGAGTACTTTCCATCGGTACGGTCCGATCGAAGAGATCGCTTCCCGAAGACCTCGATCACGAGACACAAAAACAGCTACTTTCGAACCCCTATGGAGCGTATCACAGATCTCCGCAGAGATGCCATTTTATGCACATTTTTTGAGATGATATCTCACACTTCTGAATACCATTTCAACTCCCAAAAAACACGAAAGTTTACGAGAAACCTTAGGAGAACATCGTGGGTGCAACCGATTCCCCCTAAACCTTCCTGGTTTGCTCAATTATCAATACAAAGTTTAAACAAACATTCCCAGTGACGGAGCGTATGCTACATGTGCCTAGATTTTGATCAAATCGACCGAAGTTCCATCAACTGTCAGGATTTAGCCAGTATAAGGGGTGCCACGTGGCATTCTGGCAATGGAACAGTATTGGCGCATGTGCTACATGCGCTAGGGCAAATTTTGGCCAGCCAGGCACATGTAACACATGCGCTAGGCCTGTTCCAGGTTGCCTATAAATACCAGCCTCCCCTTTTGTATATTCCAAGATGGAAATTGATGCGAAGCTCTATTGAAACTACTCCAGAACCTTGAATCTCTACATACATTCCACTCCTCCAACACTTAGGCTAGATACCACCTCCCTCTAACCCATACACTTCATTTACATAGCCCCATACACCATTAAACATCACATTCCAGCCTTTTGAGCCTACTTGAAACCATTCAAGTTCAAGTCAAGGCATCCATAAAAGTCTACAAGCATATTGAAGGCAAAAGGTGGTATTTCTTTTACATTTTTGTCTTTCCCCACTCTTCTTTTCTCCTTCCTAGCCTACGCAGGCTATTCTCTATTTTAATCCCCATCTTCAACCCCCCTTTCTTACATGATTGAGCCAGGAGGGCTCTTAGTTCATGTCTAGAGGAAAGCTAGTGAGAGCCACCGTGTAGGGGGATCTCTCACTAGCCTACTTTAAGATGGTATGGTCTAGGAGCCCCTTGATTATGTGGTGTAGCTTAAAAGCCTTGTATGTCTTGCATTTTGCTAACTTGATCATATCTTGTGTGCTTGACTTCATTCTCTTATTTCTAACCATGTGCTACAAAGCTTGCATTACTCATATTTCCATGTTATTGTCAAAGTTTAATATTATTCTCAAAATGGTTTCAAGATTTGGGACATTGAAGTTTAGGGTGAGACTTTAGAAACCATGCCTTAGAAAATCTCCCACTAACCCTCTAGCTCACACCTTGGCATCTTTGCATTACAACCTACATAAAAATGGTTTTCAAGCTCTCTAATCCCCAATGATTCCATTCTCTCAAATTTGGTGGTTGAAATGGTCCCATGAAACCCTCTCTTGAGTGGTCTCCCTTTTATATTGACCATATGAACCCTTAAATTATCAGAATGGTTCCCTTCCCTTTTTCTTGCACAAAAATGATTTTTTTATCTCTTTGATACTTAAGGTTGTTATTCTCTCAAGTTTAGTGGTTGGAATGGCCCATGGAGCCTTCTCTTGAGTGGTCTCTGTTTTATATTGGCCATAGTAACCCTCACTTGTTAGAATAATTCTTTTTGAAAATGGTTCTCAAAATTCTTTTCTTAAAAATGGTTTTCAAAAAAATTCGTTATCTCCATCTTTACATTAACAATGGTTTTTCAAAAGTTATCATCACCATATTGATTCTTGAACCCCCATACTCTTGTCAAGATAATGGTTATAATGGTCATAAGAAAATCTTCTTTGGAATGGTCTCCAAACATCAACCATATAAGCCATACTCTTGGCTAGAGTTAAATTTTCATGGAAATGATCTTCAAAAGGGTTGTCTAACAAAGTCCTTTGCATAACATGATTTATTTCCTAAAACTCCTTTCAAAAAATGCATAAAACCACCTTTCAAAACCACTTTCCAATCCTAGGTTAACTTGACCCTAGTTGTCCAACATTTGGTTAACCTAACCCGAGTTAGTTAACCCTAGGTTATCTTGACCCTAGGTTAACCAAGCCCTAGTTAGTTGACCCTAGTTGTCCAACCCTAGGTTAACTTGACCCTAGTTGTCCAACCCTAGGTTAATTTGACCCTAGTTGTCCAACATTAGGTTAACTGGACCCTAGTTATCCAACCCTAGGTTAACTTAACCCTAGTTATCTAACCCTAGGTTAACCTAACCCAAGTTAACCCTAGGTCAGCTTAACCCTAAGACTAACCATCCCAAGTTAGTTAACCCTAGGTCGCCTTAACCCTAGGACTAACCAAACCCTAGTCAATTAACCATAGGTCACCTTAACTCTAGGTTAACCTAACCCAAGTTAGTTAACCTTAGGTTATCCCTAACCTTAGGGCAACCCAACCTAGGTTAGTATGTTTTAAGGTTCCAACTCAAGGACCCTTTTTCAAATGGTCTTTCAATTCAAAACTATTCTCATAACCCATTTTTCCAAAAACCTCCTACTCTCTTGAGATTTCAAAAACTAACTCTATAACCTTTTCTAATACTATTACACTTTATCTTTAAATTGTTTCCAAGAATGTTTTCAAGAACTCACATCCCTAAGGTGTCCTTACTCCTTTTATGATTAGGGATTCCAAGTGAAGGTGATACAATAAGTTCAACCTTCAATGTTGTCCATATTAGAGTTTCAAAGTTCTATTTCAAAACACCCCACTATTCGGCTTCAAATCAAAACTCTCAAGTTCCCTCTTTTCAAGGACCACAAAGTGTCTTCAAATCTTTCCAAAGACCTCAAAGCGTCATTAAGTTTTCCAAAGGTCCCAATGCGCCTATTTTTCATCGGGATCTTGTCCGAACTACGAATGACTTGATTCTCGCCAAATGAGATACATAGGCAACTAAAATGGTACGGTCATAACTTCCATTTCAACTCCAACCCCTTTTTTTAAAAGTTTCTATCAATTCAAAGTTTCTACCTCAAACCCCTTCAAGCCTCCATGTTTTCAAACTCCTTCCAAAAAACTTGCATTATGCATCATTCATTCGAAAAGTGATGACTAAACCCCCTTTCAAAATTCTAAAGTGGATATTAAGTGAGCAATGGTAACCAGTTATTCTAGTCAGTGAACAAAAGGGTGATTAGACATGTAGGTACCGAAAGGGCGAGGTAGGGTGATGATCTTAGGATATCTTCCCTACATATAACCAACCACTGAACCATAGATTTTTGTTTTCGAAAGACCAAAAATGAAGTTATTTTCAAAAAGAGCTTAAATCTTTCCAAATGTTGCCAAACAACCTATTTTCTTTAAGACCCTCTTTGGAGAGAGTTTTCAAAAATTTTTTTAAAAAACCCTAAGTTTAATCTTTGGATTAACACTTAGTTTTAGGTGCCCTAACTCACCTTAATCAAGTTAGGTGGCGACTCTTGTTTTTCTAAAAAGCCCTTAACCAAACCAATTTCAAGTTCAAACCTAGTCACACTTATTCTTCTAGGAGGATGAGTTCTAGTGATAGAGTTCTGCGCTTTTGTCTTCGAGCCGAAAGGACCTTAGACCCAAAAACCAAGGCGCGACACACTACAAGCTCCACCTTGTGAAATTTATAACTTGGTTCGTTATTGGATTAACTTTTTCTTTGTCATATTCAAACTTACGATTAGTTGCATGACAACATGACTATTGTTGTAGATCCATAAACATTATGTGTTAGCAGCATGGTATAAAAAATATAACCCTCATTTTGAATTTCTTTTTTCAATTTATTATATCTTTTTCATTAGTTACACTAATATTTTCTTTTTTTATTATTTTTTTTTGTGGGTGTGAGTTTATCGAAATAGATGTGATTGGAAAAATGTGGTTGGTATGTGTGAATGACGTGCCGAACCACTAATATATATATATATATATATCTAGGCCTCTAAGTATATCTGCATGGCGCATAAAGTTTCCACAAGTTAGACTTTGCCACGCTTGTCGACTTAACTTAGGTCCTCTAAGTCAACCTTTCAAAAAGATATCAACAAAGTATGTTGTCTACTGGTAACTTTTGTAAAACCCTAACTTATTTAGAATCATGTTTAGCTTAATTGCATACATTCTAGTGTGTGATTACATTAATTGAGGAGTTTTTTTAGCATGTTTTAATGAGAGCTTGTCATGGGACGAGTACCATATTCTTTAGCATGATTAGTGAGCTTAATCCTTGATTAATTAGCTTAATTAAGTTCTATACTTAATTTATATTAATCATGATTAATTATCATAAGTATAATTAATTATGTTAATTATGTAAATTAATGAGATGTTTCGTGTGTGATTAGACTGTATAAGTGCAATCTATCACTGCTAAATGAACTTTGCTAGCCGTAGATTAGGGTTAATTATACTCTTTTTGCTACATATTGTATTTAACCTCATATGTAATCATATTTAAGGTATTTAAAGCTAAGGGAGTTGATTTGGAGTCAAAGAAGTAATCTGGTCTGTAGGTCTGGCTTATCGAGAAATGTTGTCGGGGTCCTGTCTCGGGAAACATGCAAATTTTTACTCGTAGCTCGGAATGGGATGAATGATAAGTCGTTGGAAAACTCTCTTCAAGTTACATATGTTTGTGTCTAATGAGTGTCGCCAAATTCTAACTCCAAGAGCCTCAAACAAGTTGAAACCAGAATAGGTGAAAAAGGGCTCTAGAGTTCGAATGCCCATCTCACCGTTCAAACTGCAAGAGGCAAAGCAGAAACCAAAAAGAAGAAAAAAGGCCTAGCATTTGAAACTGGAATGCCAAAACCCGACGTTCAAATGGCCAAAGAGCATGCAAAACCAAATTAGCCTATTGTTCGAACCCTGGGTTTTGGAGTTCGAACGGTGAAGAAGAATTAACATGGGAGTTCGAACACTCGTATTAGCATTTGAACAGTAAGGAAAAAATAAGGATTTTTCTAGGGTTTTGACCGTAATCCCTATAAATACCTACTGGTTTATGTTCAAAGGGGGGCACCATTGTAGAGAGTTTTTATAGTTTTTACACTAGAATATCTTAGATTTATTAGGTTGTTCCTTTCTTGTAATCGAATTCACTTTAATACAAGTTTCAATATAAGTTTGCTAGATTCCTTGCATTTAATTCAAGATTTCTTTCATTTCTTCACACTAAATCTAGATTTTCAGTATTCATTCAATTATTTCGAGTTTTTTCTTAGATGGAGATGAGTAACTAAATCTTTCCATCTCGGAATCGATTGTGAAGACCAATTGAAGGTCTTGAATGAACAAAGAAGGTGAGATTTTGGGTTTCAAAGTTTAATTTTTTGTTTTCATCTTTCTTTTTCTTCTTCGTTCTAGAAATCTTTGACAACCTGGATATTTGATTATGTTCGGTAACGTTTATGCGTGAATCTATATTCAGTATATGCGCTGCATGAATTGATGGTATTCATTCTTGAATCTAACACCTCGATTTAATCTAGAAGTTGAAGCTTTGAAGAATACTTGGTTTTTATCGCTAGATCTTCCGAATCTAAAACTCGTGTCATAGTCGAAGGATTTAAGTTACAAAATTATCTCATTCGAAATTCCAATATACACAATTGGTTGGATCGATTGATCTCGATACTTGTTCTCATTACTTTATAATCAAACCTTGTTTAAGTTATTTATCTTTGCTTTCTAGTTAGTTTAGTTAATCAAACCTTTTCTAAAACAATCAAAATTTTATTTTCTTTTAGAAGCAATTTGTTCATATTTTTGTGAGAATTTGAGAGGATTGTTCCAGTTCTTTCAGTTCTATGTAAACTGCTTCTTGTGGGAACGATCTCATACTCCAGGTATATACTACTTCACCATCCTACACTTGAGATTATCTTAAGCACACGTTTGGTACGAGTCAAGTCTTGGCGCTGTTGTCAGGAGCTTGCTTTCACACAAGTGACCGCAAGAGGCATGCTAGAACACGAACCTCAGTCAACTCAAAATTTAGCGGACAGCTTCACCATCAACCTTCAACGACGGAGGAATCGTCGACTAAGGCCATGCGGTAACTTCATTCCATTCTTTTTTTTTTTTTTTGGTGTGTTAGAATCTTAGGATCTTATTTGTTTTTTTTTTTTTAAGGGTCTAGACATATTGTAATTAGGAGGTGAAATTAGATGCGGTTAGGCTACGTGCTAAGTGTTTATTGGTAGTTTTTCCTTCTATACAAAGATTGGAGGACTGGTTGGGTTGCTTTGAAATTTCTTGTGGGCAACGGAGTTGATATTTCTGTGGAGATTGGAGACTCGGAAGGACTTGACTTTATTTATGTGTGCATTACATTTTTATGTCTTTATCCTTTAGAGATCACACCCATTGTCTTTATAAAGTCAACCTTTTACATAACCTCCCACTGGGTTATTTAACTCTATCACCTACTTGTTTGAATCCAACAGACTTATCTCGATTTTCCTTGGTTGATTCATAACCCATACCTATGGAAAACATTAATGATCCATTGGGACATGGCCCGACAGATGAAAACAATGGACAAAAGGGAAACAATGGCCATGAGAGGGGAAGCAACGCCAGGGAAGTAGAAGTCCAAAACTGTACTAGAAGGGACTATATAAACCCTTTAAGGCAAACACCTACATCTGCCATAGTACTTCTTGCACATCAAACTACTCTAAATCTTAAAACATGAATGCTAGAAGCCGTGCCCCAGTTTCATGGTTTTGATTCAAAGCAATCATACATGCATATCAAAGACTTTGAGGATGTATGCTCCATTTTTCAAAACAATGCATGTCCTTGAGAGGTTTTACTTTTAAAACTCTTCCCATTCATTCTAAAGGACAAGGCCGAGATGTGGTTTAATTCACTAAGGCCTATATCCATACATTCATGGAATACACTTCAAGGGGAGTTCTTGAAAAAGTTCTTCCCTGAAAATTGCATTAAGGCACTACGACGTGCTATCTCTCAATTTTGCACAAGTTAGTGGTAAGACTTTCTTCCAATGTTAGGAGAAGTTCAAGGACCTATTATTCACATGTCCACATCATAGGTTCCCAGAATGGCATATCATAAACACATTCTATTCTTCATTGACTCCTCAATTGAAGATCTTTATAAAATTTATGTGCGCGTGAACCAATCCAGACAAAAACCCCATAGAGGCATACAATTATTTCAATTATCTAGCTAACTTGGCAAGAGATTGGGCTAGTACGGGACTCAAAATCACATAAACAAACCCACTACCACACATGTCAAAGTCAAACACCAATTAATGGAAGTAGAAGACCTATAAGCTAAAGTCAAGTCACTTATGCCCAAATTGGAGGCTTTAAAAACTTCTAAGGCCATCACTGCCATACCGGTTAAGACAACCTCACTATGCTTAGTTTGTGACACGTTGGGCCATGACACTGTATCATGTCTAGTTATATTAGGGGTAAGGGAAGCACTTTATGGCCAAGTAAATGCGATTGGTCAATTTCAAGGGGGGTATCAAATCTAGAGGAGTGGAAATAATCCCTACTCCAATACATAGAGCCTGAGTTGGAGAAATCACCCTAATTTTGGGTGGAAACAAAACGGTTCTCAAAACCCTCAGTCATTCCAACAACCCCCACAATCCTTTCAATCACCACCGCAAACTTTTTAAAGTCAACCAATGCCTTATTCCACATAACTAGTACCATAACCATACATACCTCAACAGACATAATACCAATCTCCTCATAGGAGAAATAATGAGGAAAACCAAGTGAACAATGATCTAAGAGCACTCATAACTAGGGTCACAAATCTAAAACAATCACAAGGGAAACCAACACTATAGTCAAAGACATCCATAAGATGTTGATGACTCAACAGACACAAGAGCGATTTCTTGCCCAACCCCAACCAAACCCTAAACTTACAAATTACGTTAACACTACACATGAGTAGGTTTAGGCCATCACTACCTTTAGGAGCGGAAAACAACCAAAGGAATAAGAATAAGTCTATAGGATTAGGACATGAACAAGAGAGAGAAAATAGTGAGAAAAATAATGAGAGTGAAGAAAAAGAAAATGAGAAACATTCTGAGCTATCTAAAAAATTAATTGATGCATTTGAAGGTGCAGGCATTGAAGGTTCGAAACACGCCCTGTTTCCCCATAGATTGACTAATCCTAAGAAAGAGTCTCTGAACTTTGAAATCTATGATATATTTAAACAGGTTCGAGTCAATATTCCTATTTTAGATGCCATCAAACAAATACCCTCCTATGCCAAATTCTTGAAGGACTTGTGTACTGTGAAAAGGAAGTTGCACGTAAAGGAAACGATAATGATGAATGAGAGCCAAAGTGCCATCATTCAATGCAAAACCATACCGAAGTATAAAGACCCCAGTTGTCCTACTATTTCTTGCATAATAGGAGGCCATAGAATAGATCAAGCCCTTCTTGACCTAGGTTCTAGTGTGAATCTTCTTCCATATTTTGTTTATAAAAAACTAGGTCTAGGAGAGTTGAGCCTTACCACTACCGTAAACTTAATGCATCGACTAGGAAAGATCACTTTCCACTTCTGTTCTTGGACCAAGTCCCGGAACGAGTAGCGGGCCGAGCATATTACTGTTTCATAGATGGATATTTTGGCTATAACTAGATAGAGGTCGCACTAGAAGACCAAGATAAAACTACATTCACGTGCCTCTTTGGCACCTATGCGTATTAGAGAATGCGCTTTGGCCTATGTAATACACCGGCCACCGTTCAAAGGTATATGATGTCTATCTTTAGCAACATAGTTGAGAAGATCCTAGAACTTTTCATAGATGACTTCTCAATTTACGGGGATACTTTTGATGCTTGTTTAAAGCACCTTGAGAAAGTTTTGGAGAGGTATGAGGAGAGCAATCTAGTGCTCAATTGGGAGAAATGTCACTTTATGGTGACACATGGTATAGTTCTTGGACATATAGTGTCCAACAAGGGGGTAGAGGTAGATCAAGCTAAGATTGAGTTGATCTAATGCCTCCCTACCCCTAAGAGTGTTAGAGATATTCAATCTTTTCTTGGGCATGCTGAATTCTACTGGTGATTCATCGAAGGGTTTAGTGCTATTTCTAGACCTTTATGCCATTTACTTTCACAAGAAGCTCCATTTGTTTGGACTCCTCAATGCTAAGAAGCCTTCGACAAGATCAAAGGGCTTCTAATCATTGCACATATTATTAGATCACCCGATTGGTCTTCACCTTTTGAGTTGATGTGTGATGTGAATGATTATGCAATGGGGGTTGTTTTAGGGCAAAGGGTAGACAAGAAGCCATATGTGATATACTATGCTAGCAAAACCCTCAATGAAGCCCAACTAAATTATACCACAACAAAGAAAGGGCTTCTCGCCGTGGTCTTTGCATTAAACAAGTTTAAGTCATACTTAGTCGGATCTTTGGTTATCATATACACTGATCATTTCGCACTTAAGTATTTGTTGAGTTAGCTCGATGCAAAACCACTACTTATCCGGTGGATTGTCTTGCTTCAAGAGTTTCATATAGAGATTAAAGATAAGAAAGGGGTAAAAAATATAGTTGCCGACCATCTCTCGAGGCTCCCTATTGATGGGGATGCCTAGGACCCCTTTCCAATTAATGAACACGTTTTGGATGAGCAACTCTTCTATGCTCATGCACTTACACAGTCTATGACACCGTAGCATACCGACATAGCTAACTACTTAGCTACCAGTAAGATTCCCTCGCAATGTTTTAGTATTGATAGGAAGAAATTCTTCAGACATGTGAGGTATTTTTCTTGGGAGGATCCATATCTTTTTAAATATTGTCTAGATTAAGTAATCCATCGGTGTGTTCCCGACGATGAGGTTAAAAGGATTATCAAGTTCTGTCATTCACAAGCATGCAATGGACGCTTTTCTTCGTGTAAAACCACTGCTAAGATCTTGCAAGGTGGTTTCTACTGGCCCAACATGTTTAGAGACGTTCACATCTTTTGAACATCCTATGATAGATGCCAACATTTAGAAAGTCTTTCTAGGAGACACATGATGCCTCTTACCCCTATCATCATTCTTAAGGGTTTTAATCATTGTGGTATTGATTTTATAGGACCCTTTCCTAGTTTGTGTCAGTATCTTTACATTCTAGTGGCCATAGACTATGTGTCTAAATGGGTAGAAGCTATATCGGCATGTACCAATGACCATGCTGTTGTGGTCAAATTCTTGAAGGAATATGTCTTTTCTAGGTTTGGTATGCCACGAGCTATAATCAGTGGTGGTGGCTCCCACTTTTGTAATAAACTTGTAGCTTTATTGATAAGAAAGTATGGGGAGATACATAAGGTTGGTACACTTTATCATCCCCAAACCCAAGACTAAGTGGAGTTGGCAAATAGAGAAATTAAGCAAGTCCTTGAGAAAACTGTTAACCCCAACTGTAAGGATTGGTCCTTGAGGTTGATAGATGCTTTGTGGGCATATAGGATAGCTTATAAGACCATAACAGTGTTGTAGGCACCCCATTTTTGCCCACTCGGCAATCTTCGATCTGTCCAGATTCATATTCAAACCGATATAGGCACATTTAAGTCAAAACCAGTCTCTCAGTCTCAATAGAGGCCCGTCGGGTCTAATGGAGGCAAAATGACCAAAATGCCCTTAGGGCATCGTTCGATCCAAGTCTAGTCGGCACGTCTTCCCTAAGAAGGTAAGTCCCTGTTTCAATCTCAAATCCAATTTCAAATCCAATTCCAATTCAATTCAAACTCGACATACGTTTTAAGAAAGTTGATCCCTTAGGCGATAAATGCATCCAGTCCAACACGTTTTTTGACAAAACTTTTCAAAACAGTAAGTCCCTTCAAACCCATCGACCGGGATATAATCCAAGTCCCTGAGATAGTAGAACGGTTCACCTTTGGTGCCTGCTAGCCCGCTAATGTAGAATGTCTATTAGTCAGTACATTTTTCAAAAAAGTTGATTCCTCAGATGATAAGTCCACCTAGCAGCTTCCCGAGATTAGGCAGTCTCCGGAATGAACACGCACCGTTAGAGTGAAAAAAATACTCGCAAACATCACAACCGTTGGAGTGGCAGAGGCACTCGAAAACAGGTCAACATCGAGAATTGCCAATAAAACCCTTATGTCACGGGACCGAACTTGTCTCTTGGCCGTGACACGTTTACCAAAGGATGAGATACCTTTGGAAACTAACTTGTCACAGTCCGTCAGAGTGACAGAAACACTCAAAACCTCGGTTAACACCAGTGCCTACTAGCCCACTTCGGTGAAAAATGACCAAACTGCCCCTTGGGCCTTTTCCGACACGCTTCTCGAGAAGTACCTAAGTCCTCAGAATGATAAGACTACCTTTCCAAGATTGTCCCAAGGATAATCCGGCATGTTCAAATGCCTTCCAGTCGGTTCCAAACTAATTCCGAGACCATTCGGTCAAAATAACCATTTTGTCTGTAGACATCTGAGCGCCTCCGGGAACCACACCAGCTATGGGCATCAAATCGGTAACCTCCCGAGGATGCTTCTAATAGTATTCTCAATCTTTTATCACCTTTCAGGAACATTCCGAGTCCATTCTGGTAAGCCCATTGCAAAATGACTATTTTGCCCCTAGTGGGCTGATTGCCTTTTTCAATCACACCAGCTCTGGGTATCGAATTGGAAATCCTTCGAAACATTGTAGATAGTATTTCCAACCTTCAAGTCCTCTCATGAGACATTCCAAGTCCATTCTGGTAGTTTTCCGGCCTAGTTGACCGTTTTGCCCCTAATGGCTTAATTGACCACTTCAACAATCCTGACATTATTTTCTAAGCCTGTTACCCCTAGGATACTATTTCAAGGGTGTCTACCCATTTCCGACCTTCTGGATCATTCCTAGCCTCCTGGAGCATTCTTAGACCTTTCAGAGTCACTCTTAGTGGAGCCAAACTAAAAATTGCATGGTAGTTACTAGTACATGTGCCCAAATCTTTTGCCTTGCATATCAAGGGTCGAAAAATACGTTTCTTGCTACCCTGAAAGCTTTCCTAACTGGCTGGCGCCAAGCTAATAGATGGCCTGGTGCCACTAGGAGTGGCGTTAATAGGAAATTCACCCTGGCGCCACTACAACAAGCGCTAGGTCAGTTAGTTGCCTATAAATATAGACCCTCCGCTTGCGTGAAAAGAGTCTGCAAACTCAATCCAAAAACTCTACTTTTCGAAATATAGAGCTCGACGTCTCTCCAAACCATAGCTCCCTTTAGTCTCTTTAGACCCTAGCCTTCATACACCTAAACCCTAACATCCATACACGCTATACACTCATACACAAGTCTCCATTGAAGACTCAAGTACTACAATTTGGAAGCTTTTAACTATCAAACAAAGCAAAGCAAACAAAGCAAGCACAACAGGAAGAAGACAAGTTAAGCTATGTTTACGTACTTCCCCTCTCTCTTCTTCCTCTTAACCTACTTGGGTTTTCTTCTATTTTAATCTCCCATCTTTTACCTCCCTTTCTTGTATACTTGAAATAAGAAATTCCCCGATTTATATGTAGGAAGGATTGTTGAAAGTTACCGTGTCAGGACTTTCTTCTAGTTCAACCTTAGACCGTGTGGATTCGGTTCCCTTGGTTATGTGGTGAAGCTTAGCCTTGTATGTTCGCGACCCTACTTGCATTACGCATGTCATAGTCATTCATCCACTCAAAATTATTTTCAAAAGTTATTTTCAAAACTTGTATAAAAAAATTATCTTTCAAACTTGCATTCAAAATCTCTTTTTCAAACTTTTTTTCAAAATCACAATCCTAGAGTAAGTCTAGCCATTCCATGGTTAGGGTTGTTTTAGGAAAGTGTTATATTCAATATGACTATTAAGGTTCATATTTTGGGTGTAGACCCTAAATTGTTTTTCATCAAAACCACAATCTCAAGGTGATTTCAGCCATTCCATGTTTAGGGTTATTTTAGGAAAGTGTGATATTCAATGGGATCATATTGGTCCATATTTCAAATCCATGTTGTTTTCAAAACCACCAACTTAGAATGGTTCTAATATCTTCATAGTTAGAATCGTTTTAGAAAAATGAGACATTCAAAAGATTTCAAAAGTCCATATTCAAGTCCTTTTTCAAAATTGCTTTTCAAACTTCTTTCCAAAAACCCTCTTCAAAAATATACTTTTTAAAAAACTCTCTTCAAACTTCTTTCCCAGAAACTCTCTTCAAAAGGTCTGCTTTTCAAATATTCTTTTTCTTGGAGTCCAAGTCAAGCCCTAGATTTTATGGTTGGGCAACCTTAGTTTTCTTTCCTAGAACATAACTTTCTCTTTTGCTTCAAATAAAAAATTTCCAAAACTATCTTCTACATCAAATCCTAGATTTTCAAAATCTCTTTTTCTACACAAAATCATAGATTTCCAAATTCTAGAGTTCCAAAATTCAACCTTTCCAATTCAATGTCAAATCCAATCTTTTGAATTAGAAAACTAGATCAAATCTTCCAAATTAGGAAACCAAATCAAATCCTCCAGTTTTAGAAACCAAATCAAATAATCTATTTTTGAAAATAAAATCTAATCTTCTACTTTAGGAAATAGGAATCAAACCTTTCTTAATTTCAACATTTCTTAATTCCAACCTTTCCTAATTTCAAACTTTTCTAAATTTCAATCTTTCCAAATTCTAAAACTTTCTAAATTTCAACTTTTCAAAACTTTCTAAATTCTAAATCTTTCCAAATTCAAATCTTTCCTAAAATCAACACTTTCCTAATTTGATATTTTCCGAAAATAAAAACTTTTTTAAAATGAAACTTTCTTAATTTGACACTTTTCTATAATGGAACTTTCCTATTTTGAAACTTTCCTAAACATTCCTAATCAAGTGTTTCTTAAGCCTTAGCTTTTCAAATCATTCAAAGTCAAATGTTTCTAAATCAAATCAAATCAAATTCTTTTCAAACCTTTCTTAAACCTCATCTTTCCTAATTCTGAATTTTCTAAAATCAAGTTAAACTTCTCAAGTCTAGATCAAACCTTCCTAATTCAACTACATGTTTCAATCTTAGGTTACCTAAACCCTAGGATACCTAAACCCTAGTTCAAACTTAATCATAAGTTAGGAAGTTTCAACTCTTTTCCAAAAGTCCTTTCTAAACAAAGATGGTTTTCCAACTTCAATCTAAGTCCAAGATGTTTTCAAATCTCAATCTTTCTAAATGATGTCCAAGTTCTTCTTTCAAGTCCCATCTTTTCAAATCAAAGTCAATTCTAAAGTCAAATCTAAATCCAAATTTCAATTTCAAATGTTCTATTCCAAGTTTAAATCAATTCATTTTTCAAATCAAACTCTTTTCGAATCAAACATTTTTAAGTCAAACTTTTCAAAACCTTAAAGTGTCTATTTTCAATCGGACTCTAGTTCGAACTATAATTGACCTGATTCCTAAAAAGGGATACGTAGGCAATCCTCATGGGTGCGGTCACAATCTTTAAAGTCGAGAGAAGTTAACTGTGTGAATTTACGCGATCCACCACCTTCAGGGTAAACCATATTGCCTTCTAGTATGTTGTATAGTAGTTGTTAGGATTGAATCACGTCGGAGGTAGTTTTACCCTAGTTGGGAGGGGAGTGGGTGTTGTCCCACCCTTTTGTGTTTCCCACCAGTCTATTGCTGTGTTTTTTTTTTTTTCATTTTCTTTAATGCACATCGCGGACTATGCTTGTCTTAGTTTTAGGGGGGGGGGGGGGGGGGGGGGGGGGGGGGGGGGGTGGGGGTTCTACTTCGTAGTGTGTTTTTAGGTGTTTATGGTTTAATTTTGGTAGAGATACACAAGTTAGTTTAGATATGTATTTAGGTTCGTAGCGTGTTTTTAGGTGTTTATAGTTTAATTTTAGTATAGATACATAGGTTAGGTTAGATATGTATTTACGTTAAGTATTCAAAAAATAATAATAAAATGAAAAAAAATTGAAATGTTGTCTCTGTCATTCGAACGTCGCATTTGGGCATTCGAATGGGCAGAGAGTTGTCATCTGAGATTTAGCCTGCCGTTTGAACACCCAAATGGAGCGTTCAAATGGCCAAAGAGCAGTTTTTTTTATTTTATTTTGCCTTGGCGTTCGAACGAGAATACGGGCATTTGAATGGTTTGCTTCGTGAAAAACCCCAATTTAAGCCTAGCGTACGAACGCCTATATTGGCATTCGAATGTCGAGTAAAATTTCTATTTTAAATGAGGTTTTTCAAACATTGTCCCTTTATTCTCTTTTATTCCAAGCGCTCGAGGAGAGAGACGAGAGAGACGAGAGGGATGAGAGCGAAAGAGGAATTGAGAGGGAGAGACTTGATAACCATTTGCCCTTCAATCTGAGGCTACCTAGTGCATTTGTGGGTGAATCCTTCCCTTTCCTAGCATTCAACCACGGTAAGTGTTCAATTTTTTATGCCCTACATCCATGGCATTCTCATTGCATACAAACCTAGCCATCACATGATATTGATTGGGGGTTTGGACTTCACTTACATGGGTGTGCACGAGTGTGTAATTGGGTAGTTGAATCCCTAAGAACCATGTTTTTGGCACACCAACAAAACAATGCCCACTATATGTTCAATAAAATGCCAGTTTGATGTTTACACTTAAACTAAGGGTGCAATTGGGTTAAATTGGATTCAACTCAATCCCAAAGGCTCTCTAAGCTTCACCATGAGATTGAAGGAGTGCTTGTCTTAGAAAAAATTTACATGTTGAACCCTACCAACACATGTGCACACCAAGTGTTTGATAAAATACTTGGGTGGCCAAGATGACTTAATTTGATAGAAGTGGGTACTTCTTAAGGCATATAGGCTATCATGGGTCATTTCTAGGAACAGTGACCCCCCTATTTAGTCTGCTGAGCATTAGGCACGTACCTCCCATTACATATGCATATTGTCGAACTATGTTGTGATAGGATGTAGTGTTGTTTGTTTGTGTTCTGTTTACAAGTGTTGGGGTGTTTGTCGGGGTGTAAATATGAGTGATAAGGCTGCTAAGAGTTCGGGCAAAGCCAAGACTACAGCCAAAAATTCGGCTAAGTTTAAGGAGGTCTATGACGCCACTAGATTCTTAAGGATACATGAAGAAAAGGCGGATAGAAAAGTTTAGGTCTGAAATAGAGCAGTTATTAAGCGAGAGATAAGGCTCAATGCCTTTAATGAGTTTGGGTGGGAAAAAGAGTTTGTTAATAGAGGGTGGCTAGAGCTGGCCAAGTATAAGGGAGAATGCATTTTGGCCTTATGCACCGAGTTCATGGCAAACATCTCTTCCCCAATAGCTAAAAAGAGGAGTGAGTGGATCAAGACTTGAGTATGGGGGAAGGAAATAATTTTGGATCCCAACATGTTCTCGAGTTACTTCGGGCTTAGGCGGGTACAAAATGCCGAATTGAAGTATCCCGATACAGGGGCCCCGCCTTTGTCAGTCATTTGTGAGGAATTGCTCAAATCGGGAGAAACTTGGGATGGGGAGGTGCAGTGTAGTAAGTTAAAGTTGAAAGCTAAATATCTCATCCTATTTTTTTTTTTGCCACTCTTTGCTGCCATTAAAAAGGATTGTGGACATGAGTCTGAACCACACATAGTTGCTTTGGGCTATTGGGATGAGAAAGTCCATTGACTTGGCTCGATATATGTTCATGCAGTTTTACCATGCCTACACATCTCCTAACCCTCAAGGATCGATTCCCTTTACATGCATGCTTACGAAGTTGATTAGGGACTCGAAGTCAAAGATTCCTTGAGATCTCATCACACAGGATCAAGAAAGTCCCATAGATGAGAACACTTTAAGCCGTTCGGAGGGCCAAAAGAAGAGAAAGAGAGAGAGCTAGAGGAGTTGAAGAAAAAGGTGAAGGATGGGGGAGTGCCAGGTCAAGAAGAGAGCTCGGGGGCCCAGAGTGCTAGTTTGTAGGCCGTTATGGAGCAGCAAGGGCAAAAATTGGATGCCTTGATTACTTTGACCAATGCTCGGTTGAAGAATATTGAGAATCATGTAGAGGGGCATACTGTTATCCTTTAGGAGATGCTTGCTATGATGATAAGGGGACAACGACTGGTTGGAGGGGCTGATGATGATGATGAGGATGAGGATGGCCTCTAGGAGTTTAGACTGTGTTTTTAGTTGATGTATTTACTTTTCAATCTAAAACTCTTGTTTTTTTTTGGGTGTATGACTATTTTGGGCTGTTACAAATTAATGGTTTTTGGAATTGGATGGATAGAACTATTGTTCAAATATTTTGATATAATTTGTGTATAGTATCAATTGGATTTAACGAGTTATTGAGGCAGGTTGTTATGCATCCAATGCACGTTGAATTCATCTAAAACAGGTCTATTTTTTGGTTCCTTTGTAATGACATATGACTTGTAGCATTTCGAAGTTAAATAGATATATTTTGCATTAAGGGTGTGTTGAGATTTTCTTGGGAATTGGGACCATATAAAAAATGTTGTGTTTTGTAATTTTAGAGGTTGAGACAACTAGTGACCATTACTTTGTATTTTTGAGTGGATTATCATGTTAATTCTACAAAGTTGCATATTTTAATACATGACTGTCTGTGTTACATGGAGAGAGAGAGAGAGAGAGAGAGAGAGAGAGAGAGAGAGAGAGAGAGAGAGAGAGAGAGAGAAAGAAAGAGGATAGCTTGCACTGTGCACGGGTCATGTCACTGAAGTAAAATTATTAAAATTTTATGTAATTTCATCCAAGAAGTGAAGATTGAACCTTGTGAGCTTTAAAGCCTAATAATCGCCTTTTTAAGTGATTTACATTTACTCGAGGATATAATTATTGAAATTCTGTTGTTTGAATAGCTTCATTCATTATTTGACTTTGGTTTACGTATTGAGTAAGGAATCAAAATTATGGCACCGTAGACATGTTTGAAGTTTTGAACTTATTGTGTTTCGCGGACTATTCCTTAAGGCCAATTTACTTCTTTCAAGTCTTTTAAATTTCTATTTTGGTAATTGTATACATATGATCTTGAAAAGCGTGTCAATGATTAATTGTTCCCATAAGTGGGAAAGTGGTGCCTTGCTAGCCAATTTGTGAAGTTGTTGTATACGGAGTTGGAAAAAAAAAGAAAAAAATTATTATAGTGATAAAAGGATAAAGACATGTGATGGCGGGGAGCTGAGAAGTCATTGATGTTAAAAAGAGAAAAGAAAAAAAATTAGACGTGAATGTTTACTAATCATCATGTGTAGTGCGTAATGCACATGTTAAGAACCTTTACCACTTGCTTTTTCTCTATCCTTTTGACTCTTCTCTTATTCATATGGCCTTTAATGTCTGGGATTGCATAAGTTTTTAAATTTTCACATGTATGAGTCATCATGTCAAATTCCTACTTGTTACTTTGACTGTAAACATTCTTTTATGAAAGTATGCCAAGTCGATGCACTACTCGTTTAGCGGGTTTTGATATTTTGGAATTGCTCTATTGCATGTGCTTTACATTTACTCATGTAACGAGCACTCCACTAAGAAAATCTATGTGTTCAATTGTTTTTGAGTGTATGACTGGAGAGATTTGAATCAAAACTGTAGGATGTGATTATTAAATGCATAATGGTTAATTTTCGGTAACACGATTGAATTCAGACACTTGAGTCTCTTAATCATGTTTCACTTGACAGATTTGTAATTTGTATGTCGAGCAAGGGTTGATCTGAATTCTTTACATTGTGATGTATTTGGGAACTGTTGTCTTAAACTGTTTTTGATTATTAATGTTTGTGGGTACCATATATGGAAGCTCTCACAAGACACCACTCATCCACTAGGGTAACCTAGGGGTTTAAGAGTTTGGTGTATTTGCTAAATACACTCGGGACTCCTACAAAAGTGGAGATTGTTTTTTCTTTCCTAAGTTTTGCTAGGGACTAGCAAAAGGTTAGTTGAGGTGTGATTAGACTGCATAAGTGCAATCTATAGCCGATAAATGACCTCTGCTAACCGTAGATTTGGGTTAATTATACTCTCTTTGCTATTTATTGTATTTAACCTCGTACTTAATCATATTTTAGATATTTAAACCTAGGGAGTTGATTTGGAGTCAAAGAAGTAATCTAGTCTGCGGCCATGACTTGTTGAGGAATGCTGTTGGGCCCTATCTTGGGAAATGTGCAACTTTTTACTTATAACTCAGAATGGGATGAATGATAAGCCGTTGGAAAGCTCTCTTCAAGTTACATATGTTTGCGTCTAATGAGTGTTTCCGAATTCTAACTCCAAGAGGCTTAAATAAGTCAAAACCAGAACAGGTGAAAAAGGGCTCTAGAGTTCAAACGCCCACCTCATTGTTCAAACTGCAAGAAGCAAAGCAAAAACCAGAAAGAAGAAAAAAGTCCTAGCATTCGAATGCCAAAACCCAGCATTCGAATGGCCAGAAAGCATGCAAAACCAAATTAGCTTGGCATTTGAACCCTGGGTTTTGGAGTTTGAACGGTGAAAAAGAATTAACATGGGAGTTCGAACGCTCGTATTAGCGTTCGAACAGTAAGGCAAAAATAAGGATTTTTCTAAGGTTTGGATTGTAATCCCTATAAATACCTACTGGTTTATGGTCGAAAGGGGTGACCATTGTAGAGAGTTTTTATACTTTTTACACTAGAATAGCTTAGATTTGTTAGATTGTTGTTTTTTTTTGCAATCGGATTCACTTAAATAAAAGTTTTCTAGATTCCTTGCATTCTATTCAATATTTCTTTTGTCTCTTCACACTAAATCTAGATTTTCAATATTCATTCAATTATTTCGAGTTTTTTCTTAGATGGAGATGAGTAACTAAATCTGTCCATCTCGGGATCGATTGTGAAGACCAATTGAAGGTCTTGGATGAACAAAAGATATGAGATTTTGGGTTTCAAAGTTTAATTTTTTGTTTTCATCTTTCATCTTTCTTTTTTATTCTAGAAATCTTTGATAACTTGGATGTTTGATTATGTTCGGTAACGTTTCTGCGTGAATCTATATTTTAGTATATGCGCTACACGAATCGATAGTATTCGTCCTTGAATCTAACAACTCAATTTAATCTAGAAGTTGAAGCTTTAAAGAACACTTCGTTTTTATCACTAGATCTTCCAAATCCAAGACTCGCGTCATAGTCGAAGGATTTGAGTTACAAAATTATGTCGTTTGGAATTCCAAGAAACACAATTGGTTGGATTGATTGATCCCGAGACTTATTCTCATTACTTTATAATCAAACCTTGTTCAAGTTACTTTATCTTTGCTTGCTAGTTAGTTAGATAATCAGACCATTTCCAAAACAATCAAAATTTTATTTTTTTTAAGATGCAATTTGTTCGAATTTTTATGAGCAATTGAGAGGATTGTTTCAGTTCTTTCGATTTTGTGTAAACTGTTCCTTGTGGGAACGATCTCATACTTCGGGTATATACTACTTCACCATGCTACACTTGGGATTATCTCAAGCGCACATTTCGTGTGAGTCAGTGTGCATGTGTGAGCTAGACATATAGGTGTGTGCTTAAGCCTAAGTGAGGTGTGTGCATCACTTATGTGCTTCATCTCATTTGCTAGCTATGTGTGTGATCATGACATGTGGAATGATAGATACACCCTATATCTATTGTTGTCTTGAAAGCCAAGGAGAGAGGAGCTTGTTAGTAACATTAGTGTTTAGCAAGAAAGAAAGAGGAGAGAAAGAGGAGAGAAAAAAGAGAAGAGAGCAGGCGAAAGAAGGAAGTGCAAAGAAAGGCTTGTGTTTTATTTTCTTGAGGTGAGAATCTGATATTCATGTTTGTGTGATTTTGTTTCTATGAATTCTTGCATCTTAATATGTCATTTCATGCCATGGTGATGGATTGGAGGTGACGTATGGAGGAGTGTTTAGGGTTTCCAAACAGAAACCTTGATTCTTGCATATTGTTCATGGTTTTAGTGTGTGAAGTCTTATTGAGGCCTTAGAGTTTCATTTTGAATCTTTGGTAAACTTATTATTGTGTTAGAGTGATGAAGAGACCTTGAAACCATGGCTTGGAATTTATTTTTGAGCCAAAAAATGGGAAAAAGAGGAATCTAATCATTAGGAGGGTCCTGTGCATCGTCCTGATGATAAGCTATGTGAGTAGAAGTTGGCCTCTGGTTGTCAAGATAGTGGTGAGGTCCATCTTTTTATTAGTGGGAGATTTTAGGCTTTAGTCATCAGGACGAAGGTTATGACTGTCCTAACGATAAGTTCATTAGTCTCTGGTCGTCAGGACGGAGATGGTGATCATCTTGATGATAAGACCATTTTTTCCATATGCCTATTTATTTCTTGCCTTTGGTTGTCTTGATGATGCTTAGGACAGTCCTGACGGTCAGTGAAGTTGCACTATTGTACTTTTGACCCCTTACGTTGCATTGAGAAGGGTTTAACATGTCACATTGTGTTTCTAATGCATTATTGAGGTTATAAATCATATGTTTAAAGATTATAAGCTATAATCATGCATTAATTATGACTTATAACATTTATTTCATCAAGTTTGATGTGATGGTGTTTGATAGGTTCGGAAGCGGATCAAACTACTCCAATTCAACCAAAAGAGTAACGTACCTTTGTGTGTAAGCAGTATCAGGTGGAGAGTTTAAGATATTCTTACTCATATTGTATTGAATTTCTTATTACCTATATTGATATTAATGATTGGATTATGAGCTGACATTTGCATACAAGACATATTGTGTGCATAACTTACATTGCACCGGAGAAAGTTTCGTCGATGTGAGGCTAACCTAAGGTTTAGTCACGGTACACTAACCTAACAGGGTGTTATGATGGACATTCGTTGATAACGAGCCATCGATATATTAGGCCAACATTATCTAAATCGCACACATATTTATGGTGTATCATGCATTGCATCGCAAGAGATATTACATTGGTGGTGGTTTATTTATTGGAAGATTATGCAATGTTATCTATTATTCATGCTTAATGAGTTTGAGTACCTTTGCGAGCACATTGATATATAGCTCACACCCATATAGTACGTTTTGGCAGGTAAGATTGAGATGGAGTTTCAGTTCACTGCAGCTGTCATTGTGGCCGTTGTGGCTTTTGTCCTTGTGGTTGATGTCAAGTTGGAGAGCTTGAAGAAGCTCTTGTTGATGTGTCGGTAGTCCTTGACTATGTTGTATATGACATGATAGTGTTTGAAGTTCATTTACAGTTGGATTATAATTATTATAAATTTAATTTAATAGTCTGCTTATGATGTATAGTGGATTATGAGATGAGTTTATATATATATGATGATATTGTTTATTCCTATAAGATTTCTATCTTTGGGATATGTTGTGAGGTTTCGCTTATAAGTTGGTGACCTGTGCGATCACACTTACCCTAAAAAAGTGTTAATGACACCTGATTAGGAGTGGGTATGACAACTTTAGTTCATCTGACCTTCTTGCTACCTTCGATGATGCAATGTTTGGTGGTGTGGCTATGCTTTCAATGACTCTAAGTTTATCACCTCCACTTGCCAGTTACGTTGATGATGTTTTGTCTATTAGTTCCTTTCATGTTGTGGCTAAAGGAATTTTTTTTAGTTTGCTGTACTAGGAATTTTGGTTCTTACCCTCATTGGATGTCATCCAATGAAGGATATAAAGTTGTACACCATTGGATGACATCTGTATTAGTAAACACAATGGATATAGCTTTTCTTATTGAGATAATCTTGGGGTGCAATTAGACTGGTGTAGTATTTATTTTCCTATGCATCCATAAATACTTGTTTATATATCAATTGTATGTTCATTAGAATTTATTTCAGCTCTCTTGCACAACTTTGTAAACAGTGAAGGATATGAAGAAGTTTTATCCTGTATTAAATGGTGAAAACTCAGTGTTTGTTGATACAAATGAAGATAGTGCAAAGTAACAAGCTCTATTTTTTCGACTTTTGTTTGCATGAAATCCACATGAACCCTTTATTTAGAAGCAACATTGTGATGCTAGATCCATCAAAGACAGGTTAGCAAGAGGAAAGGTGGTCCTGTGTTTTCAATGTGGGTCACAAAGGTGTACAACCATTGCTACAAGAACTGTATTGAGATATCAATGAACTTCTTTGAAACGGTTTTCATGAAATTGAACCTATTGTCTTAATTGTTGAATATCATTGCAAGTTCCACCTTGTGAAAGTTATAACTTGGTTTGTTATTGGATTAACTTGGTCTTTGTCATATTCAAACTTATGATTGGTTGCATGATTGCATGACTATTGATGTAGATACATAAACATTCTGTGTGAGCAGTATGGTATAAAAAAAATATCCTTAAATTTGGATTTCTCTTTTTTCTTTTGTTTTTAATGTTTTGATCATTTGTTATACTAATATTTTCTGATTTTTATTCTTTTTTTGTAGGTGTGAGTTTACTAAAATAAATGTGATTAGAAAATGTGGGTGGCATGTGTGAATCACATGCCAAACCACTAGTATATATATTTAGGCCTCTACGTATATCTGCATGGCGCACAAATTTTGGATTTAGTTGGTGAATGTATTTAGCATTACTTATAAAATTGGGATAAACTAATTTGTTGATATCTTTTTTTGAAAGTTTGACTTAGAGGAGCTAAGATATGTCGACAGGTGTGGTAAAGTCTATTATGTGGAAAATAACATAATAACAAAGAACTAACATGAACCGGTTGTAATTAAACTAAATATGAATATGGTTTCAATACATTTACAACCGTAATTTTAGGTAATTTCAAAATTTATCAACTGTAGGCAGAGTATTTACCCTTGCATAGCTATACCTCTTACCTTAACCAATTTTCATTTAATTGGACAAGTGGTTCAAGTTGTTTAGACATATACTTGTAGTTTATAGGTAACTCTAGGTGAAATTGTTATGTATGTACACCTTGAAGGTTGCAAAGTTTAAATTAATTCTTTGGGGAGAACAATGCTTTTAGAGCTCTAATCTATGGTGCCATCCACCAACCTCATTTCCAAAATTCTCTTTGTGGTATGAGTGGACCAACATGTCTTTAAGGATGCTAAACACGCTTGGCCAAGACTCAATTCCGAGCTTTTCACCCAATGGAGGAACAATCCCTACTTGTTTACATCTCCATACTTGCTATTATTTCATAGTTTTCAATATCATTTTATCCATGATAATCTATTTTTTCTAGATGTTACAACATTGCATAATTCTCGTTCAATCTCTAAAATGAGTATTCTTATTATCTCATCATGAGTTATGTGAGTTAATGTAGTGCATGCATCAATGATCATTATAATCCAAGTAATCATAATATCACAACTCAATACATCACAAGGCTAACAATATCATTCAAATCTTGTATCTCATCCACAATAATAATTATTCATCACAGGACATTTTAATCATGAATAAAAATAATTAGCTTGGTAAATCATGTAGAATGAGATAATATATATTCAGCCTTCACAACCAATAAAACAATAAGCATCAATTCCTCACAATATAAATTTTCTCTAAGTACGAATACCCAAAATGTCAAACAATATCATTTTATGAGACTCAAATATAGAACACCATTATATTAGATCTAATCCTTTGGTCCACTACCTATTATCAGCATGATCGTCATATTAAAATTTGACATAAATTGGGCCATGTTTGACCGTCAAATGCTCATAAAAGTCATATGGCCGGTCATTCTCCATCCATTCTAGACTACTATGCTATGGTCAAAATCTGATTAAATAAATATAAAAAAATTGGTTTAGCGTGTCAAAAAACATAGGATAGAATATTTCTCAAACTTAAAGTCTACTTAGGATCCCTAAATTAGGTGAAGGTACACCGTTATTACAATGCACGTGCTCATACCGTGTGATTTTTCTAGGTCATGTTCTCCCTTAACCAAACCCAACAATCTCTCTCTCTCTCTCTCTCTCTCTCTCTCTAAGATTTTGGATTTCTCTCTCTAACCAAGACTCTCTTTTCCTCCTTTCTTTTCTTCCTTTTTCTTTTCTCTCTTTCCCTTTCTTTTCTTCCTTCCCCATTTCACGGCCAGAATTGGCCTTCTTTTCCACCATGGCTGAATGGCCAGAATATAGTTCTTTGACCACTATATTCTTTGACCAGTAAGTGCTGGTTATTTCCTTTTTCTCACTCCACTCAAGTGACTCAACTCTTTC
The DNA here is from genome assembly GCA_033060915.1 of Euryodendron excelsum. Taxonomy (NCBI): domain Eukaryota; kingdom Viridiplantae; phylum Streptophyta; class Magnoliopsida; order Ericales; family Pentaphylacaceae; genus Euryodendron; species Euryodendron excelsum. Next base: position 38,364,470 of record CM065383.1, on the reverse strand, counting down.
TTGTTCTTTTCTTATTTTTTGTTTCTCATTCTTTCAATCCCATTATAGATTCACTCAAACAGAACACACATGCACCAACATTAGAACATATATATATATATATATACATACTTATATCTATATTTAAGATCACCTATAAGTCTATGGTCAAACCTGGTTGGCATGAAAAAAAAAATCTAACTCTCTCCGTCTTCTACATCCACTATCAAAGACTTTTAAACACATAAGCATTCCAACCTAAAATTGTTTGGCAAACAAAGACACACACATATCTGAATGTTCACCCAAACTAGTCATTGACCCACACAGCATTGCCATGGCTAAACCAGGTAGACATTCCCCATTTCACGGCCAGAATTGGCCTTCCTCTTGGTATCAAAAAACTAATTGAAACCCAAATAAAAAGAAAACAAAACATCATTTAATGCACAATTCTTTCCACTCTCATTGTTATTATTAGGTTTCTTTCCCACTTTAATGACTCAACATCACCGTGGCTGAAGCTAGTAGTGTTCTCTTACCCCTCATTTAGTTCCTTCCGATCATAAACATACACACAAGGATCCATGAATTCTCCATATCCACCCATGAGCATAACACCCAAGTATTTAGCTATTTTTTAAATTAAAAAAACATGCAGATTTTATATTTTTAGAATCATACACATAGACAAGTGTGTACATATATACAAATATAGCCACACCCCATCATCTCACGTATCCCTGTCCCAAAGAAGATATCCCACCAATTTGAACATATAAGTTTAGGGTGCATACACATGTATACATCTGCATTAATATTTTATACTAAACAATAGTGCTTCCTCGAATGGGTATTGTCGCACCCCGGTTTTTGAGTCCAAGGTCCTTTCGGCTCGGAGACAAAAGGGCAGAATTTTGTCACTAGAATTCATCCTCCTAGAAGGATAAGTACAACTAGGTTTGAATTTGAAATTGATTTGATGAAGGGCTTTTTAGAAAAATAGGAGTCGCCACTTCACTTGATTAAGATGAGTTAGGACACCTAAAACTAAGTGTTAATCCTAAGATTAAACTTAGGGTTTTTGAAAAAGATTTTGAAAACTCCCTTAAGAGAGGGTTTTTAAGAAAATAGGTTGTTTGGCAACCTTTGAAAAGATTTAAGCCCTTTTAAAAAATAACTCTATTTTGGTCTTTCAAAAATAGAAATCTATGGTCTAGGGGTTAGTTACGTGTAGGGAAAATATTCTAAGATCATAACCCTACCCCGCCCTTTCGGTACCTACATGTCTAATCACCCTTTTGTTCACTCACTAGAATAACCAGTTGCCATTGTCCACTTAACATCCACTTTAGAATTCTGAAAATGGGGTTTAGCCATCACTTTTCAGATGAACGACGCGTGATGCAAGTTTTCGGGAAGAAGTTTGAAAATATGGGAGTTTGAAGGGGTTTGAGATAGAACCTTTGAACTGATGGAAACTTTTGAAAAAAGGGACCGGAGTTAAAATGGAAGTTATGACCGTACCATTTTAGGTTGCCTACATATCTCATTTAACGAGAATCAGGTCATTTGTAGTTTGGGCAAGAGCCTGAGGGAAAATAGACGCATTAGAGCCTTTGGAAAGTTTGAAGACACTTTGTGGTCTCTAGAAAAGTTTGAAGACACTTTGTGGTTTTTGAAAAAAGAGTTTGAAGATACTTTGAGGTCTTTGGAAACATGTCTTGAAAATTTTGATTTGAAACCGAATGTTGGAATGTTCTTGGAATGGAACTCGAAAATTTTCAAAAAACGTTTTTGAAAGTGTTTTTGGAACAACTCAAGGGAGTTTTGGAAAATGCTTTGGAGTAACTCAAGAGAGTTTTGAGAATGTTTTGCGGTCTTGGATGTAGAGTTTCAAGTTAAAAGCACCCTTGTGAAATTGTCTTTGAAAAAGATTTTTGGAAATGGTTTTTAAAAACACCTAAGGCTTTGAAACCCTAATATGGACAACCTTGAAGGTTATTCTTAATATATCACCCTCCTTTGGAATCCCTCACCATGGGAAGGGTAAGGACACCATAGGGTTGTGAGTTCTTGAAATCATTTGGGAATACTTTGAAGATGGAGTGCGGGAATATTTGAAGAGGTCATGGAGTTGGCTTTTGAAATCTCAAGGGAGTTTTGAGAATAGTTTTAAATAGAAAGATCGTTTAAAAGGGGTCCATGAGTTGGAACCTTGAAGTGTATTAACCAAGGTTGGGTTGGCCTATGGTTAGAAGTGACCTAAGGTTAGCTAACTTGGGTTAGGTTAACCTAGGGTTAAGGTGACCTAGGGTTTGGTAACTAGGGTAAAAGTGACCTAGAGTTAACTAACTAGGGTTAAGTTAATCTAGGGTTGGACCACTAGGATCAATTAACTTAGGGTTGAGTAACTAGGGTCAAATTGACCTAGGGTTAACTAACTAGGGTCAAGTTAACCTAAGGTTGGTCAACTAGGGTTAGGTTAACTTAGGGTTGGACAACTAGGGTCAAGTTAACCTAGGGTTGAGTAACTAGGGTCAAAGTGACCTAGGGTTGAATTGTAAGATGAAAATTTGACTCTAACCAAGAATATGGTTTATATGGTTGGTGTTTGAAGACCATTGCAAAGAAGGTTTTCTTAGGGCCATTATAACATTTATCTTGACAAGAATATGGGCTTCAGGGATCAACACAAGGGTGGCAACCTTTGGAAAATCATTTGATGCAAAGATAGAGAGAATGAATCTTTGAAAATCATTTTTTACAAAAAGGTTTTGAAAACCATTTTTAAAGGAAACCATTCCAACAAGTTGGGGTTCCTATGGCTAATGTAAAAGCGAGGCCACTCAAAAGAGGGCCCTATGGGCCATTTTAACCACTAAACTCGAAAAAATGGAAACCTTAGAAATCAAGGAGTTTGAAAAACACTTGTGTGCAAGAGTAAGAAGGGAAGGGAACCATTATAACAATTTAGGGTTCCTATGACCAATATACATGGGAGACCACTCAAGAGAGGGTTCCATGGGGCCATTTCAACCACTAAACTTGAGAAAATGGAAACCTTGGAAATTAGAGAGTTTGAAAACAACTTTTATGCAAGTTGAAATGCAATGATGCAAAAGTGTAATTTAGGGGTTAATAGGGGGGTTATTCTAAGGCTTGATTTCTAAGGTCTCCTGCTAAATTTCAAGGGACCAACTCTTAAAACCATTTTGAGAGAAATATGGAACTTGAAAATGGCATGGAGTAAGATTAATGCAAACTTTGTAGAATATGGTTATAAACATGAAAATTAAACCAAACACATAAGACATGATCAAGATAGCAAAATGCATGGAGTCATGAATACATATAAGGTTTTAGGCTACACCACATAATCAAGGGGCTCCTAGGCCATACCATCTTAAAGTAGGCTAGTGAGAGATCCCCCTGCACAGTGGCTCCCACTAGCTTTCCTCCAGGCTTGAACTAAGAGGCCTCTTGGCTCAAGCATGCAAGAAAAGGGGGGTTGAAGATGGGGATTAAAATAGAGAATAGCCTAAGTAGGCTAAGAGGGAGAAGAGAAGAGTGGGGAAAGACAAAAATATAAAAGGAATACCACATTTTGCCTTCAATATACTTGTAGACTTCTATGGATGCCTTGACTTGAACTTGAATGACTTCAAGTAGGCTTGAGCAGCTGGAAGGTGATGTTTAATGGTGTATAGGGCTATGTAAGTGAAGTGTATGTGTTAGAGGGAGGTGGTATCTAGCCTAAGTGTTGGAGGAGTGGAATGTATGTGGAGATTTGAGGTTCTGGAGTAGTTTCAGCAGAGAACTTCGCATCAATTTTCGATTCTACAATATACAAAAGGGAAGACTGGTATTTATAGGCACAATTTTAAACACGGGCGCATGTAGGACATGCGCCTGTGTAAATTTGTGCTATATGTGCTGGTACTATTCCAGTGGCAGAATGCCACGTGGCACCCACTGTACTGGCTAAATCTTAGTGGTTGATCAAAATTTGGTCGATCTAATCAAAATCTAGGCGCATGTAGCATACGTTCTATCACCAGGAGTGTTCGTTTAAACTTTGTCTCGATAATTGAGCCAATCGAAAAGGTTTCGGGGGAATCGGTTGCACCCACGATGTTCTCCTAGGGTTTCTCGCAAACTTTCGTGTTTTCAAGGAGTTAGAATGGTGTTCGAAAGTGTGAGATATCGTCTCGAGAAATGTGCATAAAATGGCATTTCTACAGAGCGTCCGTGATATGCTCGCGGGGTTTCGAAAGTAGCTGTTTTCATGTCGCATGATTTCGGCCTTCGGGAAGTGATCTATTCGATCGGACTGTACCGATGGAAAGTATTCTGGAAATACTTTTGGGAATTTCTTGACTCACACATTTCTCAAGTCGTTTGATGGTGCATTTTGATTAAGGAATCGAGGGAAAAGTCAATCTAGGTGGAGCGTCTGCGAGACGCTGCAAGGGTTGCTGAAAGATGCAGTTTTTGAGTCATACGATGAAGAGCTTCGGGAATGGATCTATTAGATCGAGCCAATTGATGGAAAGACCTATGAACGAGCTTTCGGGAATTCCCTGGTTTATGTGTTTCTCAAGTCATTTGATGGTGCGCTATAATTAGGGAATCGAAAGAAAATGTAATTTTGGCAAAGCGTCTGCAAGACACTCCAGGGAACTTTTATCGAGTCGCAGGTGTTTAACGTCGTAAGGTCTTCCTTAGGTTAAACAAAGGTGTATGGCCAGGCCCACTGTTCAGTAACCAATGACCGGTGTTGTTTTAGGGCGTGTTTGTGTTGTCAGGTGTAAAATGGTCATTTTGACCAGTTTCGATTGAAATTGGGCAGGAATGATCGAAATGTCATGTTAAGCATGTCGGGTCATTTAGGGATGTCTTCAGGAGAGTCTTTTGCCGTTTGGTGGGATTTGTGCAATGCTGGGGCATTTAGGGGCAAAATGGTCATTTTAACCGGGGTTAGCCGAAATTGGACTGGATAGGCGTGGAGTATGCCTAATGGTTTAGTAACATTTTGGAAGGGTGGAATTATCCTTTTGAGGGATTTTAAACTTTCCTAAAATATGCCTGGAGGCCCAAGGGGCAGGTTTGGTCATTTTTTACCGAGTCGGGCTAGCGGGTGTCGATGTTAACTTATGTGTTGGTTCCCGAGACCGCCCGATCTCAGAGAGCTACCTTTAGGGTGGTGTTGGTTCTTAAAAATGCCCGGTCTCAAAAAGCTACCTGCGAGGGTAGTGTTGGTCTCCGAGAGCGCCTGGTCTCGGAGAACTATCGAATGACAAAAATTCTACATTAGTAGGCTAGCAGGTGCCAGAAGTGAACTGTCTGGAATTTGATAAGGTGTTAGTCCCCAAGATCACCCGATCTTGGGATGCTACCTGGATGGCGTTGGTTTTCGTGACCGCCTGGTCCCGAAAATCTGCCTAGAAAATGCCTAGGGGCATGATGGTGCTTATGGCTCCAGCTGAACTTTTTAGGCCCAAGAAGCAACCAGTTGATTGGATTTAAGTTTGAAAGGCTTGTCTTGAGCTCGCATATGTTGTGATGTTCAAGAATTGGATCCGGTCAGGCCAGAGATTGCCGAGCGGGTAAAAATGGGATGCTTACAGTTGCCCCTCTTTTTCTGTCTTTACTTATCAAAGGCAGAAAAATAACAAAGTAAGAATCCCTTTTTGGTCGCTAGGCGATCGGAGGGACGACATGCTAGTAAGCTTGAAATGTTCCGGGACCCCTAGCGGGTTACCGGTGTGGAAGATTTTGAAATTTGAAAAACCTTACATTTTGAACATTTTGATTGCGATTCGAGTTGCCGATTTTACACAGTTCGGTTCAAATCACTTATTTTTGAAAATGACTGTTGAAAGCTTGATTGTCGGCTTTTGAGAAGCCTTAGAAACAAATTTGGACTCTCGGTGACTTGAAAACTGGTTTTGGCGGGAAGCTGAACAGCCAGGCGCATGTGCAACATGTGTCTGGCCTCTCTTGACCCTGGCGCAGGTAGTACATGTGCCAGAAGGAGCATCTGCTACATGCACCAACCCATGGGTATTAAAACAGAGCAGTTCGCGATCTCAGCATTGCATTTTCGTGTTTGAGCTCGATTCGGGATTCTATCTAAAGGATTTTCGAAAGATTTCACTCGGGAAACACTAGGAGGGTGTCGGGGAACATCGGGTACTCATTGGAAACCGATATTGTGCCCGAATTTTTGTCAAAAAGTTGGGTTTTCACCGGGGAACTTCAAAGGTTAGGTTTTTGAACATTTGTCGATTTCGATGCGTATATTTTCATTTTTTCCACATGATCAGTGTAATCCTATGTTTTAGAATATTTAGAACACAATGGTTTGATTGTTTTCGTGATTTGGTGAGGATTTGAGTGTGTTTTGAATGAGTTTGCGGGTTTGTGAAATAAGGTTCCTTACGGGATTAGAAAAATTGCCTCTACAAGCCTGGGCATTGTGTTTCTGTATGTGATTTTTGCACTAAGAGCCTTAGAAAATGGTGTACAACAACTGTATGGAGTTTTGCAATTTTTTGAGAATTTTTGAATTTTTGAATTTTTGAAAATTACGAAAAATAGAAAAAATTGAAGAAAATTAGAAAACGGGTCCCATTGAACGTTGAAAAATTGTGGGACATTTTTGAAAAACTAGGGTGTCATTCTAGAATGTTCAGGAGTTTTCATGAAATTTTCGGACACAATAATGCAAGCGGAATATTTGAAATGACCGAGAAACCTATTTAAAAATTGTGCTTGGGAACAAGACGCATGTTTTGGAGGATGAAGTTGTTTTGGTTGATGGTTTGAGATGTTTTAGACTGTGTTTGTGACTTGTTGAATTTTGGGATAGTGACATTTTAAGGCGAAACTCTGTCAAAATTTTAAAAAATCGTAACACCTAACTTAAAAGAAACCCTCCGGAACAACAACTTTTTTTTTGTTTTCTAGAATGGGGCTTTTGAAGGAGAAAACCTGGAGAAACTGAAAATTCAAAAAAATTTTAGGAACAAGATTTTTGAAGGAGAAAATCCCAGAAACCGATTTTAGAAAAATCGTAGAAAACTTTGGAACCGGCTTTTGAAAGAGAAAACCCGGGAAACCAGTTTGAAATTTAGAAACAAACTTTTTAAGGGAAAGGCCTGGTAAATTGTTGAAGACTTTGAAATGGGGCTTTTGAGGAGAAAGCTCGGGAAACCAGTTTGAAACTTTGGAGTGGGGCATTTTGAGGGGAAAGGCCCAAAAAATCATTGAAAATTTTGAAACAGAGCTTTTGAGGAGGAAGCCCAGGAAACTAGTTTGAAATTTTAGAGTGCGAATTTTTGAGGGAAAAGGCCCGGAAAACCGTTAAAGACTATGAAACGGGGCTTTTGAGGAGAAAGCCCGAAAAACCAGTTTGAAATTTAGAAACAAACTTTTTAAGGAAAAAGCTTGGAAAACCGTTGAAAATTTTTGAAATAGGGCTTTTGAGGGGAAAGCCCGAGAAACTGGTTTGCAATTTTGAAACCAAACTTTTTGAGGGGTAAGCTCGAAAGATCATCGAAAACTTTGAAACTGGGCTTTTGAGGAGAAGGCCCGAGAAACCGATTTGGAACTTAGAAACGAACTTTTTGAGGGAAAAGCTTGAAAAACTGTTAGAAAATTTTGAAATAGGGCTTTTGAGGGGAAAGTCTAGGAAACCGGTTTGGAATTTTAGAAGTGGGAATTTTTTAGGATAAAGGCCCAGAAATCGTTGAAAATTTTGAAATAGGAAAAGATAGGACCTTAGCGCCCCCCCCCCCCCCTATCTTTCTTTTTCTTTTCCTTTTCCTTTTTGTTTCTTCTTCTTTCTCTTTTTTTTTCTTCTTTTTTTTTTCTTTTTTCTCCTTTTTTTCCTTTTTTTTTTTTTTTTTTTTTTGCCATGATGACATATTTATCTCCTTTTCTTTTTCTTTTTATACATATTTGGTGACTGATCAATTTTTGCATGTCGTCACTTTTTCAGGATGTTTGAGACCGATGGTGACGGTTCTAATAGGAGGCGCCATGGGAAGGCGCCACGGATAGAGCTCGAGGAGGGCAGCAGCAGCCGGGGCGGCGCAGCCAAGAGTGGTAGCAGGAGTGGTTCTGCCCGGGGCGGTGGCGCTGTACAGGGACAGTCATCCGCTTCTTTGGTTGTGGCAGCTGAGGAGGATGCTACAAATATGTCCCAACTTCGCGCTTGGTACGACAGTTATACTGAGAAGGAGCGGGGAATTTTCTGTAAGGCTTTCGGGTATGTAGGATCACTTCTCTCCATGCGACTAGTATCTGGCTTGGTTGAGGCCTCTTCTACCCTTTGGTGTCCTGAGCTATGCTTATTTCGCTTCAGCGATTTTGAGATGACGTCGACCCTTCACGAGTGTAGGCACTTGCTAGGTCTGAGGAGTGGTCAGGAGGGTATTATGGGTCCAGACTTTCCTCAGGGCTTTATGTCTGTCATTTTTGGTCAATTGGGACTCAGGCACTAGATTCTGGATTCGGACTCCCATCCCGCTTTTCCGGTGCTGGAGGTGGGCTTTTTACTTGATCATTTTGAGTTTTGCACTAGTCAGACCACTCATCCCGGCGTTTGGCACACCTCTATGGAGTGGCCCATCACCTGGATGAACGCACTTGCCCTGATCTTATTGAGTCTTCTTGTGTTTCCTCGAGGAGATGGTCGGGTAGATGGCAGACTCTGTTCTTTACTGCTAATGATCCACCAGGGGTATTCTTATGCTCCGTTAGCTATGGGTGAGACATATGTGAGCTTTTCTCGACTTTAGAGTGGGGAGGATACTTTCTTTAGGGGGTCTCGGCCCCTTTTTCAATTGTGGGCTCTTGAGCATCTGTTCATTCACCGCATTACTTGTCACATATGGTATTCGGAGGTTGACCCTATCTACACCTTGGTGAGGTCTCAGCAGGAGATCATTGATGGTGCAAACTACCCCAATTCCTATATAACATGGATAACATTCCTTTGGACGAGGAGATCCGATTTGGTTCAATGGTATGTGGGTTTATGTAATGCTGATTCATTACGAATATGGACTTCTAACCAGGTTTTCATCCCCTTGGTTGGCTTAAAGGGTGTTACGCCCTTCTTCGGCATTCGAGTTCTCCGCCAGCTAGGTTGGACATAAAACATCCCATACATTACCATGACGACAGGGTATTAGGCTTACTTTGGTGATGAGGTACCGAGAGGTGTAGTGACTGAGTTGACAGGGTTGTGGCAGACTTTGGTGGCACATGACAGCTTAGAAAGTTCATTTTCTTTTGTCCTGTCAGCCACTATTGATTACGGAAGATGGTTTCAGGAGTATGTTCTGGGGGACGCTACGGTCAGGGATCCTCTCCCAGAGTCGCCCTTGCATCTGGTAAGGTATGCCGATCTTTTGGCCATTACTACTGTCAGGGCGAGGTGTCATCGGAGACTTTATCGTGCCCAAGTGAGTAAGTTGGAGACTCAGCTAGAGGCTAGCAGGGGGCGAGTGAGTGACCTCGAGAGACAACTTGAGGCAGCTTCCAGTGTGAGAGACTGCCCCTTGGCCGATGTTTCCTGGGGACTTAGGCACCCTCAGGGGCCCCGAGATGCCCTTCTTTCAGTAGAGGCCGACCCATGGGATGCGTTCATAGTTCTAATGAGGGACATGGTTCGTACCCTTTCCCAAGAGAGAGATCGTCTCCTTGATCGATGCCAGTGTTATGGGTTGAGCCAGTTGTCGACTTCATCTTTCAGGGCCTCTACCAGCACCGGCCCTTCTAGAGGGGGATTGGTTACGCCACCTTTTAGCGAGGCCGGTCCTTCACTTGTTGGCTCTAGCCCTGCGAGTCTTGCCACTAAGGGCTCAGATGAGGACTCATCGGATGGGGACATGGATCGTTACATTGTGGCTCCTCGTTCTTGATGCGATTCTTCCCTTTGTACTGTGATTCAGGATGTTTGGCTCTCTTGCAGGATTCCCTGCATTTGTAGACATGCTTACATGAGCTTGATTATGTTATAATGGATTCTACCTTTCCTTCGAGACATGTCATCATCTGCCCATTCCTGCACCAGTTTGTTAGTTTAACATGTATTATAACAGAGATTATATCTATTGTAAGGTAAGAACTACTTCCCTGGAATGAGATTCTCTTCAGGGTGTCCTTGATAGGAGCCCGCGTTGCTCCTTCTTCTTGGCCTATTGATTTTGAGAGAATGCCTTTTTTGATGACCATAGTTTCTCCCTATCATTTTTGTCGCGCCCAGATTTTTCGCACTCAAGGAATACACACACAAGCGGAAAAAATACTGTACTCTCTCATTAGAACTCATCATCCTAGAAGAATGAGTGCGACTAGGTTTGAATTGAAAATTGATTTGAATAAAGGGCTTTTGGAAAAAGTTTGGAGTCGGCACCTAACTTGATTAAGGTGAGTTAGGTCACCTAAAAACTAAGCACAATCCGAAGACTACACTTAGGGTTTTTGAAAACGATTTCGAAAATATCTCCCTAAGAGAGGATTTTGAGGAAAACAGGTTATTTAGAAAATAATTAAGCCATTTTTGAAAATAAACTCCATTTTGGTCTTTGAAAACAATGATCCTAGATTCGGAGGTTGGTTACGTGTAGGGAAGACGCACTAAGCCATCATCTTACCCCGCCCTTGCGGTACCTACATGTCTATTTACCCTAAATTCACCTATGAGAGTCTTCAACTAACAAATGTCAAATCCTATCCACTTTAGAAAAAGAATTTTTAAAAAGATATGATGCATGATATGCAAGTGCAAGAAAAAGAGAGTTAGAAAATAGATTTGGAAAAGAAGAATTAAAGTTTGAAATTGGAAAGAAGGTTTAGAAATTAAAATTGAGGATTGAAAATAGATTTTTAGAATTGGAAGTTGGAAATAGATTATGGAATTGGAGATTTAAAAGAAGTTGTAACCGCACCTATGAGGGTTACCTACGTATCCTTTTGGAGAAATCAGGTCAGTCGTAGTTCGGACAAGAGTCCAATAGAAAATAGAAGGTTTGATTGGAAAAAGAAATTGAATTGGAATTTGGATTTGATTTGAATTTAGAATAGAAGATTGGAATTTGAAATGGAAGAGATTGGACTTTGATTTAGAAAGATAGAGATTTAGGAAACCTATACTTAGGAAGATAGGATTTAGGAAGGACTTAAGACTAAGAAAGATTTGACTTGACTTAGAAAAGTTTTGAGAAAAGATTTGACTCCAATATTGGACTCGGAAGATTAGGAAAGATTAGATTTAGAAAAGATTCGGATTAGGAAAGTTTCACAATAGGAAAGTTTCGCTTTAGGAAAGTTTTATTTTAGGAAAGTTTCGAATTAGGAAAGTTTCAAAATAGGAAAGTTTTGGATTTTAGAAAGTTTTAGATTTAGAAAGATTTGAAGTTTAGAAATTTGGAATTTAGAAAGTTCGGAAGTTTAGAAAGATTTGAAAATTTAGATTTGGAAAGTTAAGATTTGGAAAGGGATGGAACTAGGAAAGGGTTGAATTAGGAAAGATTTGGAAGCTTAAAGTTCAAGGAAAGATTTAAAAGTTTAGGATTAGGAAACTTATGCTTTAGGAAGGTCGGAGATTAGGAAGGATTTGAATTAGGAAAGGTTTAGACGAGGAAGGATTGAGATTCCTATTTCCTAAAACAACGGATTGGATTTTGTTTCTAAAAGATGTGTTTTGATTTTGTTTCCAAAAATGGAGGATTGGATCTAGTTTCCTAAATGGGAGATTAGATTGATTTTCTAAAGGAAAGATTGGATTTGGCATGGATTTGAAAAGGAAAGTTTTAGAAACCGTAGATTTGGAAGACTATAGTTTTGATGTAGAAAATAGGTTTTGGAAACTTATGATTTTGATGTAAAAAGGGAGATTTTGAAAACCTAGGTTTTAAGGCAAGATTGAAAATCATGTTTTTGGAAAGAAAAATTAGCGTTTCCTAATTGTTGGTCCTAGTTCTCTAGGGTTTAACTTGGACTCTAAGAAAAAGGATTTTTGGAAGGAAATCCTAGAAAAGAGTTTTTGGAAAGAGAACTTGAGACAAGTTTTAAAAAGAAGATTTTGGAAGAAGCTTTTAGGAAAGAGTTTTAGGGGGTGTTTTTAGAAAGTAAATTTTGAGGAGAGTGTTTTTGGAAATGAGTTTAAAAGCAAGTTTTGAAAAATAAATTTTTACAGAAAGTGTTTAGAAAATAATTTTGGAAGGGAATTTGAAGAGAGTTTTTAGTAGGAGATTTTTTGAGAAAAGACTTTTTTAGAGAGTATATAAAGTATCTCACTTTCCTAAAGCGAATCTAACCATAAGAAAGTTAGAACCACTTTAATATAGTGGTTTTGAAAACAACAATGTTTTGAAAATATAGACCATATTGGTCACTTTAAATGTAACACTTTCCTAAAGCAACCATAACCATGAAAAGGCTAGGATCACCCTAGGATTGTGATTTTGAAAACAAGTTTTAAAAAAGAAGATTTTGATGCAAGCTTTTGAAAACGAGTTTGAAAATGAATTTTAGAAGAATGCCAGATCATGATATGCACAATGCAAATTGGGGTCATGAACATACAAGGTTAAGGCTTTACCACATAATAAAGGGGGCCGAACCCACGTGGTCTCCAGTTAGACTAAAAGAAAACCCCCGACACGGTGACCCTCCATTAGCCTAATCCTGCACATGGACCGAAAAATCCCTTATTTCAAGCATGCAAGAAAGAGGGGGAAGAAGATGGAAAATTAAAATAGAAGAGAACTCAAGTGGGTTAGGAGAGAGAAGAGAGGGGAAAGATGCATAAACTTAAAGAGAAAGCCTACCTTGTGTCTTGTTTATTTTGCTTTGCTTTGCGCGCTTTGCTTTTCTTGCTTTGCTTCGGTCTTCGCTTCAGTCTTCAAGGGCTTGTCTTGATCTTTGACAGCTTCAGTTTGCAGCACTTCAAGTCTTCAATGGAGGCTTTGGAGGCTAGTGTATGAGTGTATAAGAGTATATGTGAGTGTATAGGAGGCTAGGGTTTGGAAAACCTAAAGAAGCTAGGGTTTAGGGAGGCTACGAGCTCTGTATATCGAAAAGTAGGGTTTAAGACTGAGTTTGCGAACCTCTTTCACGCTGGAGGAGGCTCTGTATTTATAGAGAGAGGAATGACCTAGTGCCTGTTGTAGTGGCGCCAGGCCGAAAATCCTTCTAGCACCACTAGGAGTGTTGCCAACCAGTTAGGAAATTTTTAAGGTCGGTAAACTACATATCTTCAGAAGATTTGGACACCTGTACTAGTGATTACCATGCAATTTTTAGCCTAACTTCACTTGGAGTGGCTCCGGAAGGTCTGGGAAGGTTTTAAGGGACTGGGAATGGACCAGAAGGCCAGAAAAGGGCAAGAATCCTTATAATAGGATCCCGAGGGGGTAATGAACTTAAAAAAGGATGACAAGATTTGTCGGAAGGGTTGATCGGGCTATTAGGGGCAAAACAGTCGACCGGGCCAGAAAACTGCCAGGACGGACTCAGAATGTCTCGGAAGAAGACTTTAGATTTGGAAACATTATTTAGAATGTTTCCAAGGGTTACCCGTTTGATACCCATAGCTGGTGTGGTCGGAAAAGGTGACTGGCCCACCAGGGGTAAAACGGTCATTTTACACCGGGTTTGTCAGAACTGACTCGAAATGATCCGAAAAAATAATGGAAGGTCGAGACTACTATTAAAAGCATTCTCAGGAGGTTACCAGTTTAATACCCAGAGTCGGTGTGGTCCCCGGGGCATTTAGATGCTTAGGGGCAAAATGGTCATCTTGATCGAAAAGTCTCGGAATTAGCCCGAAACTGACTAGAAGGCACCTAATCATGCTGGATCGTCTCTAAGATGATCTTGGAAGGGTGGACATACTTTTCTGAGGACTTGGGTGTTCTCTCGAGAAATGTGCTGAAAAATGACCCTAGAGGCAGTTTGGTCATTTTTCATCGAAGTGGGCTAGCAGGCACTGGTGTTGACCTGGGTTTTTAGTGTTTCTACCACTCTGACGGCAGTCTCTTAATATAGGGGTTTGTTAGCAATTCCCTATATTGACCTGTTTGCGAGTATTTTCGCTACTCTAACGGTTGCGATGTTTGCGAGTACTTCCGCTACTCTGACGCTTCACGATCATTCCTGAGATTGCCTGATCTCAGGAAGCTACTAAAGGGACTTACTGCTTGAGAAATCAACTCTCTCAGAAGGCATGCCAAAACAGACATTTCTACATTAGCAGGCTAACAGGCGCCAAAGGTAAACCGTTCTACCATCTATGGGACTTTGGGTCTCGTCCCGATTGACGGGTTTGAAGGGACTTAACGTTTCGAAGAAACTTTCTTCGAAAAATGTGCCGGACAGAATAGACTTACTGTCTCAAGGAATCAACTTTCTCGATAGAGGGATTGGAATTGGAATTGGACTTGAAAAAAGGGACTTATCGTCTTCGAGAAGACATGTCTAATTTGGAAATGGACCGAACATTGCCCCCAAGGGCATTTTGGTCATTTTGCATCTATTTAGGCCCGGCGAGCCCCCAAAGCGATGGATAGATGGGATTAGACTTGGAAAGTTGATTTCACTCAAAATATGTCCACATTGACTTGACTACAAGTCTGGGCGGACTGTAGACTGTCGAGCGATCAAAAAATGGGATGCTTACATTTTCCTACCATGATTTGGGAACGATCCACTTGATGGTTGAGATGAGCTTGAGAAGGGTATAAAAATTTTTTTGTTGGTGCCTTTTTTGCCATCGGCGCCTTTGCAAGTTTTCACCGATTCTAGCTCTGTCATTTTTGCGTCTCGGCGCCCTTACGGGTTTTTCGTCAGATCGATAGGTTTGTATCTTGCCATGCCTCCATCTTTTACTCGCAGTGCTCTCTAGAGTTTTCACTGCGCCCTTGGGGTCATGCATTTTTTTGTTTTTTGTTTTTGCACAATAGGGAACTCTCTTACAAGTAAGGGAGGACCTACTTGTCAGGGGTGAAAACTTAGATGTTTCGGATATTCATTCCTGTTCGAAAATCATCATCTTTCTCGCATTGGACTCTGTTTAGATTAGGCGGTTTTCATTGATTAGAGAGGACTTTTTAAGCTAGGTTGTAATAAGGTTAGGTTACGGGGCTTTGAAAGAAAGGGTATGGAAGCTCCAAAGTGCTATACTTTGTTTAGGGTTTGTTACGGACCGGTGATCACTCTTTTAGCATTCTTAATTTGGGTCTACTCTTTTTTTCCTTCACAAACATTTACTCATATAGGGTTTCTTGTTTCTCTTGGTTTTTACCCCAGCTTTGCTATTTGCAGAGCCTGTTGAGTTCTCAGGGCACCCTATTTTCCCCCCTTCTTTTTTTTTCTAAATACTTCATTGTCTTCTCCTTTTTCAACTTACGATAAAGCTTTCTCCCCTCTCAGGTTCCGTTTTTCTCATTTTGTCTTCCAAATTTACTTTCAACCATTATGGGTGGTGATCACCAGGTCAGGTATGTTGAAAAAATGTGGTTGGCTCAAAATGGGTTATAGCAAGGGATATGGTGTATAAGAAAGATGAATTGATGGCCTCTCATCATATCAAATTAACCAGTCTAATCTTCACGAGTTTTTTCACAAGAATTTTGATGATTCAGGAAGGGAAGGCATACATTTCCTTTAGCAAAAATTCACAGGCCTCTCTTCATTGCAATGAACTTTCCTGTTGCTTAAAAGAAAATGAGAGCTCCCGGTTTATACAAAGTAACGTTTGACAGTGTCTGAATTTAGTGGGTTGGGAAACTCTTGCTCGTCTACCTCTGCTAATATAAGTACTCCTTCTGTCAGGACCTTCTTGATTACGAAAGGTCCCTAGTAGTTTGGAGCGAACTTTCCCCAAGCTTTTTCTTGGTTGGAGATGATCTTTTTCAGTAGCAAATCCCTGACCCGGAAATCTCGGGGTTTCACTTTCTTATAGAAAGCCTTAGCTAACCTCCTTTTATAGCACTGAGTGTCGTAAATAGTGGCCAGCCGTTTCTCATCCAACAGACACAATTGGGCATATCAATCTTTGATCCATTCTGCCTCTTCTAGCTAAGTTTTTATTGGTACCCTCATGGAAGAAACTTCTATCTCGACAGGGAGCACAACTTCATTGCCATAGACCAACTTATACGGGGTTACACCGGTAGAGACCCTCATTGTGGTTCGATAGGCCATGAGTGCAAAAGGGAGCTTTTCATGCCAATCTTTGTAATGGTTGATCATTTTTCAGAGGATTCTCTTGATGTTTTTATTGGCGGCTTCTACTGCCCCGTTCATTTGTGGCCGGTAGCTCATTGAGTTCCGGTGGGTGATTTTGAAGCTTTGACACAATCGGGTCATCAAGTCATTATTCAGGTTGGTAGCATTATCAGTGATGAGTGATTCCGGAACTCCATGCTGGCAAATAATGTGGTTATTGATGAATTTGTTCACTACCTTCTTGGTAACACGTCCATAAGATGCGGCTTCGACCCACTTTGTGAAATAATCGATAGCAACCAAGATGAACCGGTGTCCATTTGAGGCTTTTGGAGAGATCGAGCCAATCATATCCATTCCCTACATAGAAAAAGGCCACAGGGTTGTCATTGGTTGGAGCTCGACGGGAAGGGCTTTGATCATATCCCCATCTATCTGACATTTGTGACAGTGGAAGACATACCGAACACAATCCGATTCTATGGTGGTCCAATAGTATCTCGTCCTGAGGATCTTTTTGGAGAGAGTATGGCCATTCATGTAAGGCCCACAGGTTCCTTCATGGACTTCCCTCATAATTTCCCCCACCTCTGTTGTATCAACGCACTTTAGGGGCCCTAAGGGGAGATTTTTTGAAGAGCTCATTTCCAACTAGAAAATATTGGGCCACCATCCTCCAAATTATCTTCTTATCGCTCTGTATAGCCTAAGTAGGGAATTCTCCAGTCTGCATATATCTTTTGATGTTGTAGAACCAAGGCTGCCCATTTAACTCGGTGGAGGTGTTGAGGTAGTAAGACGGGGTATCTCGAATAAAGATTTAAAGGGCAGGGATTTAGGAACCATCATCTACTTTGATGGCTCGATCTGTTGGTGGGATGGTCATTTTCTCCACGGGATCCATGGCCTCTTGCACTGGTTGTTTCCCTCATTTTATGGCCAGGATCCATGCGGCATTTTTCGCGCGGCTTTGTTGGTCGGGAACATCACCTTCTCTTGACATTTGTGCTGCTTGCTGTTAGGCAAGGACCGGGGTTTGGAGTATAGGGGACACTCGTGTTCCTCTTTTTCAATTTCTTGGAGCAATGGTGACCTATAATGTAAGCAGTCTCATCAGAAACTATTTCTAGTCTTTTGGTGGGATGAGAGGGGGAAGGAGAAAATAAAAAACAAAACAAAAGGATTATATGTTAGGTTCTGAATTTGGAAAGGTTTTATGCAATGCATGGCCTAAGGGTGCCCCTACCTTTCGGGGGAAAGTAGCATGATGCTTTGGCTCACATCTGGAGATAGGGGGTTGCTCCTGCATGTAATACTATACCTGGGCCTGTTCATTAATTCATTCATACATTCATTCATTGGACGGAAATAACAGTTTTATTGAAATGAATTTTCCTTGTACATGGAATTTTTCCAAAAATACATCAAAATGGGAAGGGAGAACTTTTTCCTTAGGACCTTTGCCTATTCTATATTTACATCATGGGATCCTAGACTACTCTTGAGTCTCTGAATTCGCCTTCTTGGATGGAAGTTGGTGGGAGACCTTGATCTGAATTGTCCCTTCATCTTCTTGGCAGCCCTATCTCCATGAGCGAAGAGGGATTAGGGCCCCTCTTTATAAGATGACTTTGATGCATGTTATGAATCCTTAGGGTCTCTTGGTACCCTTAGGAGTCTTGGGTTGGCTTGATTTGAGCGAGAAGGTCATTGGGCTTTTCTCTGGGGATTAATTGGATGCATGAAAATGCAATGACTTGAATTACTTTGGGAACTCTTGTCTTGACATGAATTTTGATGCATGAGCAATTATGATGTATTTGCATAATAAATGGTAAGAATTAAATAGCATAACAACATGGGTTGAACAGAATATATAAGGGAAAATAAAGAGGTCGCCCTTTCCTCCTTGGCTTTGAAATTGACGTGTGTGTCCTAAATCCAGCAGAGGTTCGGCTAGGCATGGGGTGCTATATGAGCATGTGGTTGGGGGTTTACTAATACTTCCTAAAAAGCTCGGTCCCCGAACCTTCAAACTTTCGGCGTCTACCCCCAAAAGGGTGAACTCCGTCTTTGGTTGGTGGTTCGAGCGGGGGAACTATCAAGAGACCATAGGCTAAGAAACTGACAGAGCTTCTGCCCACAGTCAATATATTGTTCCCTCTTCTATCTAGAAGGGTAGTAACCAGGTAATATATGCAAGATGCAAATGCCAGTGAGCACACCAAGTGTGTGCGAAATTTTTGAAAATGGAGGAAAGGACCCAACAACACACATCACATCCTGCGCATACATGACAATAAATAAGACATGAAATAAAATGTGAACAAAGGTCCACCTACAAAAGAAAAATGCAAAGAGTTAGTAACTTTTCAAAAAACTCATTGCAAGGTAAAATGGATGGTTAACGTAAGAGCATGAATGTAAGTAATAAATGTAAATGATGACACTTATTTGAAAATCGTTTTGAAAAGTAAGATTTGCTTTGGAAACTTGGAAAAATTTGAAAACTGGATAAAACTGGGCAAAGTAACTGGAGATTCTGGGTGAGTGAAGGGTGAAAGGACATGTCAATGGCCTAACCCTCTAAGTGTTCCCATTGGAGTCGCCAGCTGTCACGCCCCGATTTTTGGGTCCAAGGTCCTTTCGGCTCGAAGACAAAAGTGCAGAACTCTGTCACTAGAACTCATCCTCCTAGCAGGATAAGTATGACTAGGTTTGAACTTGAAATTGATTGGATGAAGGATTTTTTAGAAAAACAGGAGTCGCCACCTAGCTTGATTAAGATGAGTCAGGACACCTAAAACTAAGTGTTAATCCGGAAATTAAACTTAGGGTTTTTGGAAAAGATTTTGAAAACTCCCTCAAGAGAGGGTTTTTATAAAAGTAGGTTATTTGGCAACCTTTGGAAAAATTTAAGCCCTTCTGGAAAATAACTCCATTTTGGTTTTTCGAAAACAGAAATCTATGGTCCATGGGTTGGTTACGTGTAGGGAAGATATCCTAAGATCATTACCCTACCCCGCCTTTTCGGTATATACATGTCTAATCACCCTTATGTTCACTCACTAGAATAACCGGTTACCATTGTCCACTTAACATTCACTTTAGAATTCTGAAAACGGGGTTTAGTCATCACTTTTTAGATAAACGATGCATGATGCAAGTTTTCGAGAAGGAGTTTGAAAACATAGGAGTTTGAAGGGGTTTGAGATAGAAACTTTGAACTGATGGAAACTTTTGAAAAAAGGGACTAGAGTTAAAATGGAAGTTATGACTGCACCATTTTAGGTTGCCTACGTATCTCATTTGGCGAGAATCAGGTCATTCGTAGTTCGGACAAGAGTCCGAGGAAAAATAGGCGCATTAGGGCCTTTGAAAAGTTTGAAGACACTTTGTGGTCTTTGAAAAAGTTTGAAGACACTTCGTGGTTTTTGAAAAAAGAGTTTGAAGACAATTTGAGGTCTTTGGAAACATGTCTTGAAAATTTTGATTTGAAATCGGATGTTGGAATGTTCTTGGAATGGAACTCGAAAATTTTTGAAAAACGTTTTTGAAGTGTTTTGAAGTGTTTTTGGAATAACTCAAGCGAGTTTTGGAAAATGCTTTGGAGTAACTCAAAAGACTTTTGAGAATGTTTTGCGGTCTTGGATGTAGAGTTTCGAGTTGAAAGCACCCTTGTGAAATTGTCTTTGAAAAAGCTTTTTGGAAATGGTTTTTGAAAGCACCTAAGGCTTTGAAACCCGAATATGGACAACCTTGAAAGTTATTCTTGATATATCACCTTCCTTTGGAATCCCTCACCATAGGAAGGGTAAGAACACCTTAGGGTTGTGAGTTCTTGAAATCATTTTGGGAATACTTTGGAGATGGAAAGCTGAAATATTTGAAGAGGTCATGGAGTTGGCTTTTGAAATCTCAAGTGAGTCATGAGAATAGTTTTAAATAGAAAGATCGTTTAAAAGGGGTTCATGAGTTGGAACCTTGAACTGTACTAACGTAGGTTGGCTTGGCCTATGGTTAGAAGTGACCTAAGGTTAACTAACTTGGGTTAAGTTAACCTAGGGTTAAGGTGACCTAGGGTTTAGTAACTAGGGTCAAAGTGACCTAGGGTTAACTAACTGGGGTCAAGTTAACCTAGGGTTGGATAACTAGAGTAAAGTTAACCTAGGGTTGAGTAACTAGGGTCAAAGTGACCTAGGGTTAACTAACTAGGGTCAAGTTAACCTAGGGTTGGACAACTAGGGTCAAGTTAACCTAGGGTTGGACAACTAGAGTCGGATTAACCAAGGGTTGAGTAACTAGGGTCAAGTTAACCTAGGGTTGGACAACTAGGGTCAAGTTAACCTAGGGTTGGACAACTAGAGTCGGATTAACCCAGGGTTGAGTAACTAGGGTCAAAGTGACTTAGTAGACAACCTTTTTGAAGATTATTTCCTTGAAAATTTGACTCTAGCCAAGAATATGGTTTATATGGTTGGTGTTTGAAGACCATTCTAAAAAAGGTTCTCTTAGGGCTATTATAACCTTTATCTTGACAAGAATATGGGCTTCAAGGATCAACGCAAGGGTGACAACCTTTAGAAAACCATTTGATGCAAAGATAGAGAGAATAAATCTTTGAAAATCATTTTTTAGAAAAAGGTTTTGAAAACCATTTTTAAAGGAAACCATTCCAACAAGTTAGGGTTCCTATGGCCAATGTAAAAGGGAGGCCACTCAAGAGAGGGCCCCATTGGCCATTTAACCACTAACTTGAAAGAATGAAAACCTTTGAAATCAAAGAGTTTGAAAAACACTTGTGTGCAAGAGTAAGAAGAGAAGGGAACCATTCTAACAATTTAGGGTTCCTAAAGCCAATATACAAGGGAGACCACTCAAGAGAGGGTTCCATGGGGCCATTTCAACCACTAAACTTGAGAGATTGGAAATCTTGGAAATTAGAGAGTTTGAAAACAACTTTTATGCAAGTTGAAATGCAATAATGCAAAAGTGTGAGCTAGGGGTTAATAGGGGGGTTATTCTAAGGCATGATTTCTAAAGTCTCATCCTAAACTTCAAGGGACCAACTCTTAGAACCATTTTGAGAGCAATATGGAACTTGAAAATGGCATGGAATAAGATTAATGCAAAATTTATAGAACATGGTTACAAACATGAAAATGAAACCAAGCACACAAGACATGATCAAGATAGCAAAATGCAAGGGGTTATGAATACATACAAGGTTTTAGGCTACACCACATAATCAAAAGGCTCATAGGCCATAACATCTTAAAGTAGGCTAGTGAGAGATCCTCCTACGTAGTGGTTCCCACTAGCTTTCCTCTAGGGCTGAACTAAGAGCCATCTTGGCTCAAGCATGCAAGAAAAGGGGGGGGGGTTGAAGATGGAGATTAAAATAGAGAATAGCCTAAGTAGGCTAGAAGGGAGAAGAGAAGAGTGGGGGAAGACAAAAATATGAAAGGAATACCACCTTTTGCCTTCAATATACTTATAGACTTCTATGGATGCCTTGACTTGAACTTGAATGGCTTCAAGTAGGCTTGAGGAGCTTGAAGGTGATGTTTAATGGTGTATAGGGCTATGTAAGTGAAGTGTATAGGTTAGAAGGAGGTGGTATCTAGCCTAAGTATTGGAGAAGTGGAATGTTTGTAGAGATTCAAGATTCTGGGGCAATTTCAGCATAGCTTCGCATCAATTTTTGGTTCTGCAATATGCAAAGGGGGAGGCTGGTATTTATAGGTATAATTTTGGACACTGGCGCATGTAGGTAATGCGCCTGTGTAAAATTTACACAGACGCATGTGCTATAGGTGCCGATACTATTCCAGTGGCAGAATGCCATGTGGCACCCATTGTACTGGCTAAATCTTGGTAGTTGATTGAAATTTGGTTGATCTGATCAAAATATGGGCGCATGTAGCATACGCTCCGTCACCGGGAGTGTTCATTTAAATTTTATCTCAATAATTGAGCCAACTGGGAAGATTTCGGGAGAATCGGTTGTACCTACGATGTTCTCCTAGGGTTTCTCACAAACTTTCATGTTTTCGGGGAGTTTGAATGGTGTTCGGAAGTGTGAGATATCATCTCGAGAAGTGTGCATAAAATGGCATTTCTGTGGAGCATCTGTGATACGCTCTGTGGGGTTTCGAAAGTAGTTGTTTTCGTGTCGCATGATTAAGGCCTTCGGGAAGCGATCTCTTCGCTCGGACCGTACCGATGTAAAGTATTCTGGAAATAATTTCGAGAATTCCCTGATTCACGCATTTCTCAAGTTGTTTGATAGTACGTTTCAATTAGGGAATCGGGGGAAAAGTCAATCTAGGCAGAGTGTCTGCGAGACGTTCTAGGGGTTGCTAAAAGTTACAGTTTTTGAGCCATTCAATGAAAAACTTCGGGAAGCGATCTATCCAATCGAGCTGAATCGATGGAAAGACCTATAAACAAGCTTTTGGGAATTCCCTGGTTTACGCATTTCTTAAGTCATTTGATGGTGCATTGTAACCAAGGAATCGGGAGAAAGGCAATTTCGGCAGAGCATCTGCAAGACGCTCTAGGGAACTTTTATCGAGTTGCTAGTGTTTAATGTCATAAGGTATTCCTTAGGTTAAATAGAGGCGTATGGCCAGACCCGCTGTTCAATAACTTAGGACCGACGTTATTTTTCGGCGCGTTTGTGTTGTTAGGGGCAAAATGATCATTTTGACCAGTTTCGGTTGAAAATGGTCAAGAATGGATCGGAATATTAAGTTAAGCGTGCCGGGTCATTTAGGGATGTCTTCAGGGGAGTCTTTTGCCTTCAGTGAGGTTTGTGTAGTGTTGGGGCATTTAAGGGCAAAACGGTCATTTCGACTGGGGTTAGCCAAAATGGGACTGGAATTGGATTGGATAGGCGTGGAGTATGCCTAACGGTTTAGTAACATTTTGGAAGGGTGGACTTATCATTTTGAGGGATTTTGAACTTTCCTAAAACGTGCCTGGAGGCCTGAGGGACAGGTTTGGTCATTTTTCACCAAGTCGGGCTAGGGGGTGCCAGTATTGATCTAGGTGTTGGTTCTTAAGACCGCCCGATCCTGGAAAACTACATATGCGGTGTTGGTCCCTGGGATTGCCCAATCTCAAAGAGTTACTTGTAGGGTGGTGTTGGATCCTGAGAACGCCCGGTCTCAGAAAGCTACCTGTGAGGATGGTGTAGGTCTCCGAGAGCGCCTGGTCTCAAAGAACTACAGAATGACGGACTTTCTATATTGGCGGGCTAACAGGCGCCAAAAGTAAACTGTCTGGAATTTGATAAGGTGTTAGTCCTCGAGATCACCCGATCTTGGGAAGCTACCCGGATGGCGTTGGTTTCCATGAACTCCCGGTCCTGGAAAGCTACCCAGAATGCCTAGGGGCATGATGGTGCTTATGGCTCCAACGGGACTTTGTGGGCCCGAGAAGTGACCAGTTGACTGGATTTGAGTTTGAAAGGCTTGTCTTGAGCTCGCATGTGTTGTGATGTTTGAGAATTGGTTCCGATCGGGCCGGAGATTGCCGAGCAGGCAAAAATGGGGTGCTTACAGCTACCTCTCTTTTCTTTCTTTACTTGCCAAAGGCAGAAAAATAACAAATTAAGAATCCCTTTTCAATCACGAGGTGATTGGAGGGACGACATGCCGGTAAGCTTGGAATGTTCCAGGACCCCTAATGGGTTGCCAGTGTGGAAGATTTTGAAATTCAAAAAACCTCACACTTTGAACATTTTGATTGGGATTCAAGTTGCCGGTTTTATGCGGTTCGGTTCAGATCACTTGATTTTCGAAAATGACTGTTGAAAGCTTGATTGTCGGCTTTTGAGAAGCCTCATAAACAAATTCGGACTCTCGGTGACTTGAAAACTGGTTTTGGCGGGAAACTAAACAGCCAAGCGCATGTAGCACATGCGCCTGGCCTCTCTTGACCCTGGTGCATATAGCACATGCGCCAATTGGAATTTCCTTTTGGCGCATCTGCTACATGCGCCGGCTTGTGGGTATTAAAACAGAGCAGTTCGCGATCTCAGCATTGCATTTTTGTGTTTGAGCTCGATTCGAGATTCTCTCTGAAGGATTTTTGGAAGATTTCACTTGGGAAACACTAGAAGGGTGTTGAGGAATGTTGGGTACCTGCCGAAAATCTTTATTGTTGCTGAATTTTCGCCGAAAAGTTGGGTTTTCACCGGGGAACTTCAAAGGTTAGTTTTTTGAACATTTGTCGATTTCAATGCGTATGTTTTAGTTTTTTGCATATGATTAGTGTAATCCTATGTTTTAGAACATTTAGAACACAATGGTCAGATTGTTTTCATGATTTGGTGAATATTTGAGTGTGTTTTGAATGAGTTTGCATGTTTGTGAAATAGGGTTCCCTACAGGGTTAAAAAAATCGGCTCTACAAGCCTGGGCATTGTGTTTCTGTGTGTGATTTTTGCACTAGGAGCCTTAGAAAATGGTGTAGAACAACTGTATGGAGTTTCGTAATTTTTTGAGAAATTTTAAATTTTTGAATTTTTGAAAATTATGAAAAATAGAAAAAATTGAAGAAAATTAGAAAACGGGTCCCATCGAAGGTTGAAAAATTTTGGGACATTTTTGAAAACCTAGGGTGGCATTCTAGAATGTTCAGGAGTTTTCATGAAATTTTCGGACACAATGATGCAAGCGGAAAATTTGAAATGACCGAGAAATCAATTTAAAAATTGTGCTTGGGAATGGGACGTGTGTTTTGGAGGATGGGGTTGTTTTGGTTGACAGTTTGAGATGTTTCAGACTGTGTTTATGACTTGTTGAATTTTGAGGTGGTGACATTTTAAGGCGAAACTCTATCAAAATTTTCAAAAATCCTAACACCTAACTTAAAAGAAACCCTTCGAAACAGCAACTTTTTTTTTTTGTTTGAGAATGGGGCTTTTGAAGAAGAAAACCCGGAGAAATTGAAAATTCAGAAAATTTTTAGGAGCAGGTTTTTTGATGGAGAAAACCCCAAAAATTGATTTTAGAAAAACCATAGAAAATTTTGGAACGGGACTTTTGAAGGAGAAAACCCGAGAAACCAATTTGAAATTTAGAAACAAACTTTTTAAAGGAAAGGCCTGGTAAATCGTTGAAGACTTTGAAATGGGACTTTTAAGGAGAAAGCTCGGGAAACCAGTTTGAAACTTTGGAGTGGGATGTTTTGAGGGGAATGGCCCAAAAAATAGTTGAAGATTTTGAAAGAGGGCTTTTGAGGAGGAAGCCCGAAAAACTAGTTTGGAATTTTGGAATGGGATTTTTTGATGGAAAAGGCCTGGAAAACCGTTGAAGACTTTGAAACGGGGCTTTTGAGCAGAAAGCCCGGGAAACCAATTTGAAATTTAGAAAAAATTTTTTTGAGGAAAAAGCTTGGAAAACCGTTGGAAAATTTTCAAATAGGGCTTTTGAGGGGAAAGCCCGAGAAACTAGTTTGCAATTTTGAAACCAAACTTTTAGAGGGGTAAGCTCGAAAGATCATCGAAAACTTTAAAACTGGGCTTTTGAAGAGAATGCCTGAAAAACTGGTTTGGAATTTAGAAACGAACTTTTTGCGGGAAAAGCTTGAAAAACCGTTAGAAAATTTTGAAATAGGGCTTTTGAGGGGAAAGCCGAGAAACCGGTTTGGAATTCTAAAATGGGACTTTTTGAGGAAAAAGGCCCAGAAAACCATTGAAAATTTTGAAATAGGAAAAAATAGGACCTTGGCCCCCTTTTTTTTCTTTTTTCTTTTTTTTTTTTTCTTCTTTTCTTTTTTTTCTTTGTTCTCTTTTTTTTTTTCTTTTTTTCTTTTTTTTTTGTGCCATGATGACATATTTATATCTTTTTCTTTTGCTTTTTATACATATTTGGTGACTGATCAATTTTTGCATATCGTCACTTTTTCAAGATGTCTGAGTCCGATGGTGATGATTCTGACAAGAGGCGTCATGGGAAGGCGCCACGGATAGAGCTCGAGGAGGGCAGCAGCAGTCGGGGCGGCACAGCTAGGAGTGGTAGCAGGAGTGGTTCCGCCCAGGGCGATGGCACTATACGGGGACAGTCCTCCACTTCTTTGGTTGTGGCAGCTGAGGAGGATGCAATAGTTATGTCTCGACTTCGCGCTCGGTATGACAGTTATACTGAGGAGGATCAGCAAATTTTCTGTAGGGCTTTCCGGTATGTAGGATCACTTCTCTCCGTGCGGCTGGTACCGAGCTTGGTTGAGGCCTCTACTACCCTTTGGTCTCCTGAGCTATGCTGATTTTGCTTCAGCGATTTTGAGATGACGCCGACCCCCCATGAGTATGGGCGTTTGCTAGGTCTGAGGAGTGGTCAGGAGGGTATTGTGGGCCCAGACTTTCCTTGGGGCTTTATGTTTGTCATTTTCGGTCAGTTGGGACTCAGGCGCCAGATTCTGGATTCAGACTCCCATCCCACCTTTCCAGTGCTGAAGGTGAGCTTTTTACTGGATCATTTTGAGTTTTGCACTAGTCAAACCGCTTATCTCGGCGTTTGGCACACCTCTACGGAGTGGCCCATTGCCTGGATGAACGCACTTGCCCTGATCTTATTGAGTCTTCTGGTGTTTCCTCAAGGAGATGGTCGGGTAAATGGCAGACTCCATTCCTTGCTGCTGTTGATCCGCCAGGCGTATTCTTATGCTCCGTTAGCTATAGGTGAGACATATGTGAGCTTCTATTGACTTCAGAGTAGGGATGATACTTTCTTTAGGGGGTCTCAGCCCCTTTTTCAGTTGTGGCCACTTGAGCATCTGTTCATTCACCACATTACCTGTCACATACGGTATCCAAAGATTGACCCTATCTGCACCTTGATGAGGTCTTAGCAGGAGATCATTAACGGTGCGGACTGCCCCGATTCCTATATGACATGGATAGCATTCCTTCGGATGAGGAGATCCGATTTGGTTCAGTGGTATGTCGGTTTATATAATGTTGATTCATTGCGAGTACAGACTTTTAGCCAGGTTTTCATGCCCTTGGTTGGCTTAAGGGGTGTTGTGGCCTTCTTCGTCATTTGAGTTCTTCACCAGCTAGGTCTGACACAAGACATCCTGTATACTGCCATGGCGATAGGGTGTCAGACTTACTTTGGTGATAAGGTACCGAGAGGTGTAGTGACTGAGTTGACAGGGTTGTGGCAAACTTTAGTGGCACATGACAGCTCAGATGGTCTGTTTTCTTTTGTCCCGTCAGCCACTATTGATTATCGCAGATGGTTTCAGGTGTATGTTCTGGGGGACACCGCAGTCAGGGATCCTCTTTCAGAGTCGCCCTTGCCTCCGGTAGGGTATGCCGATCTTTTGGCCATTACTACTGTCAGGGCGAGGCATCATCGGAGACTTTATCGTGCTCGAGTGGGTGAGTTGGAGGCTCAACTAGAGGCCAGCAAGGGGCAAGTGAGTGACCTCGAGAGGCAGCTTGAGGCGGCTTCTAGTGCGAGAGACTGCCCCTTGGCCGATGTTTCCTAGGGACTTAGGTGCCCTCGGGGGCCCCGAGACGCCCTTCCTTCAGTGGAGGCTAGCCCACGGGATGCGTTCATAGTTCTACTGTGCTACATGCGCCGATGTCCAAACTTTTGCCTATAAATACCAGCCTCCCCCTTTGCATAATGCAGAACCGAAAATTGATGCAGAGCTCTGCTGAAACTGCTCCAGAACCTCGAATCTCTACATACATTCCACTGCTCCAATACTTAGGCTAGATACCACCTCCCTCTAACCCATACACTTCAGTTACATAGCCCTATACACAATTAAACATCACCTTCCAGCTCCTCAAGCCTACTTGAAGCCATTCAAGTTCAAATCAAGGCATCCATAGAAGTCTACAAGTATATTGAAGACAAAAGGTGGTATTCCTTTCATATTTTTGTCTTCCCCCACTCTTCTCTTCTCCCTCCTAGCCTACTTAGGCTATTCTCTATTTTAATCCCCATCTTCAACCCCCTTTTTCATGCATGCTTGAGCCAAGAGGGCTCTTAGTTCATGCCTAGAGGAAAGCTAGTGGGAGCCACCATGTGGGGGGATCTCTCACTAGCCTACTTTAAGTTGGTTTGACCTAGGAGCCCCTTGATTATGTGGTGTAGCCTAAAACCTTGTATGTATTCATGACCCCTTGCATTTTGCTATCTTGATCATGTCTTGTGTGCTTGGTTTCATTTTCATGTTTATAACCATGTTCTACAAAGTTTGCATTAATCTTATTCCATACCACTTTCAAGTTCTATATTCCTCTCAAAATGGTTCTACGAGTTGGTCCCTTGAAATTTAGGATGAAACTTTAGAAATCATGCCTTAAAATAACCCCCCTATTAACCCCTAACTCACACTTTTGCATCATTGCATTTCAACTTGCATAAAAGTTGTTTTCAAACTCTCTAATTTTCAAGGTTTCTACTCTCTCAAGTTTAGTGGTTGAAATGGCCCCATGGAACCCTCTCTTGAGTGGTCTCCCTTGTATATTGGCCATAGGAACCCTAAATTGTTAGAATGGTTCCCTTCTCTTCTTACTCTTGCACACAGGTGTTTTTCAAACTCCATGATTTCCAAGGTTTACATTATTTCAAGTTTAGTGGTTAAAATGGCCCATGTGTCCCTCTCTTGAGTGGCTTCCTTTTTATATTGGCCATAGGAACCCTAACTTGTTGGAATGGTTTCCTTTAAAAATAGTTTTCAAAACCTTTTTCTAAAAAATGATTTTCAAATATTCATTCTCTCTATCTTTGCTTCAGATGGTTTTCCAAAGGTTGTCACCCTTGTATTGTTCCTTGAAGCCCATATTCTTGTCAAAATAAAGGTTATAATGGCCCTAAGAAAACCTTCTTTGGATTGGTCTTCAAACACCAACCATATAATCCATATTCTTGGCTAGAGTCAAATTTTCATGGAAATAATCTTCAAAAAGGTTGTCTACTAAGGTCCTTTACATAATATGATTTGTTTTCCAGAAACTCTTTAAAGAAATGCATCAAATCACCTTCCAAAACCATCTTACAATTCAACCCTAGGTCACTTTGACCCTAGTTACTCAACCCTAGGTTAACTTGATCCTAGTTAGTTAACCCTAGGTCACTTTGACCCTAGTTACTCAACCCTAGGTTAACTTGACCCTAGTAAGTTAACCCTAGGTCACTTTGACCCTAGTTACCAAACCCTAGGTCACCTTAACCCTAAGTTAACCTAACCCAAGTTAGTTAACCTTAGATCACTTCTAACCATAGGCCAACCCAACCTATGTTAGTACACTTCAAGGTTCCAACTCATGAACCCCTTTTAAACAATCTTTCTATTTAAAACTATTCTCATGACTCACTTGAGATTTCAAAAGGCAACTCCATGACCTCTTCAAATATTCCCGCACTCCATCTTCAAAGTATTCCCAAAAATGATTTCAAGAACTCACAACCCTAAGGTGTCCTTACCCTTCTTATGGTGAGGGATTCCAAAGAAGGGTGATATATCAAGAATAACCTTCAAGGTTGTCCATATTAGGGTTTCAAAGCCTTAGGTGTTTTCAAAAACCATTTCCAAAAAGTTTTTTCAAAGACAATTTCACAAGGGTGATTTCAACTCGAAACTCTACATCTAAGATCGCAAAACATTCTCAAAACTCTCTTGAGTTACTCCAAAACATTTTTCAAAACTCCCTTGAGTTGTTCCAAAAACACATCAAAACACTTCAAAAATGTTTTTCAAAAATTTTCGAGTTCCATTCCAAGAACATTCCAACATCCGGTTTCAAATCAAAATTTTCAAGAATTGTTTCCAAAGACTTTGAAGTGTCTTCAAACTCGTTTTTCAAAAACCACAAAGTGTCTTCAAACTTTTCTAGAGACCACAAAGTGTCTTCAAACTTTCCAAAGGTCCTAATGTGTCTATTTTCTCTCGGACTCTTGCCTGAACTACGAATGACCTGATTCTCGCCAAATGAGATACGT
The DNA here is from genome assembly GCA_033060915.1 of Euryodendron excelsum. Classification (NCBI taxonomy): domain Eukaryota; kingdom Viridiplantae; phylum Streptophyta; class Magnoliopsida; order Ericales; family Pentaphylacaceae; genus Euryodendron; species Euryodendron excelsum. Next base: position 38,334,270 of record CM065383.1, on the reverse strand, counting down.
AGGTAACCTAAAATGGTGCAGTCATAACTTCCATTTCAACTCTAGTTTTTTTTTTTTTCAAAAGTTTCTATCAGTTTAAAGTTTCTATCTCAAACCCCTTCAAACTCCTTATCAAAACTTGCATCATGCATCATTCGTCTAAAAAGTGATGACTAAACCCTATTTTCAGAATTCTAAAGTGGATGTTAAATGGACAATGGTAACCGGTTATTCTAGTGAGTGAACAAAAGGGTGATTAGACATATAGGTATCGGAAGGGCGGGGTAGGGTGATGATCCTAAGATATCTTCCCTACACGTAACCAGCCGCCGGACCATAGATTTCTGTTTTCGAAAGACCAAAATAGAGTTATTTTCCAAAAGGGCTTAAATCTTTCCAAAGGTTGCCAAACAACCTATTTTCTTAAACATCCTCTCTTGAGAGAGTTTTCAAAATATTTTCCAAAAATCCTAAGTTTAATCTTCGGACTGACACTTAGTTTTATGTGTCCTAACTCATTTTAATCAAGTTAGGTGGCGACTCTTGTTTTTCTAAAAAGCCCTTCATCAAATCAATTTCAAGTTCAAACCTAGTTGCACTTATCCTTCTAGAATGATGAGTTCTAGTGACAGAGTTCCGCACTTTTGTCTTTGAGCTGAAAGGATCTTGGACCCAAGAACCGGGCCGCGACAGGTATATGTCAATACATATATATAAATCAACACACATGAGTTAATCCCTTGATCCATGAAACTATATGGATACACAAGCATCAAAGAACACATAAAAGATTATCCATCACCCTGCCTCGCAATGGGTCACCGAAAACTCGCCGGAGAACGCGATCACCAACTCTTCTTTCTTTCGCTTCTAACAGCTGCCATTCCTCTTTCATGAGAAAATATTCTATGCAATGGTGATGCCACGCCATTATTACTAATGTGGTATCACAAGCTAATGAAATCCATCCACATATGTATGTTGTGATGAGATGTCATATTGGTTAGTGGGATAGTGTGGATAAAATATCCTAACTAACTCAATTCTAGGTGATGAGGATACAAACTATATTTTGGTGCATTTCTATTGACTTGTGATACCACATCAGCATGATGACATGGCATCACCGTTACACTGAATATTTTCTCCTCTTTCATAGGTCTCCCTCCGCTACATACCTTGACTGCCTTCCTCTAAAAGAAGCACCAAACTCTCTCTTTATACATATCTCTTTCATAACTTTAAACACTAATATATTTATTTACAAAAATTACAAGCACGCCCTTGTCGCGCCTAGATTTTTCGCACTCGAGGAATATTCACACAAGCAGGAAAAATGTTGTACTCTCTCGTTAGAACTCACCCTCCTAGAAGAATGAGTGCGACTAGGTTTGAATTGAAAATAGGTTTGAATAAAGTGCTTTTGAAAAAGATTCGGAGTCGCCACCTAACTTGATTAAGGTGAGTTAGGTCACCTAACTAACTCACCTAAAAACTAAGAATAATCCGAAGACTACACTTAGGGTTTTTGGAAAACGATTTGAAAAAATCTTCCCGAGAGAGGGTTTTTAAGAAAAACAGGTTGTTTGGCAACCTTTAGAAAACATTTAGTCCTTTTTGAAAAATGACTCTGTTTGGTCTTTGAAAACAGTGATTCTAAGTTTGGAGGTTGGTTACGTGTAGGGAAGACGCACTAAGCTATCACCCTACCCCGCCCTTTTGGTACCTAAATGTCGATTTACCCTAGATTCACCTATGAGAGTCTTCACCTAACTATTGGTCAATTCTACCCACTTTGAAAAATAATGTTTTGAAGACATAATACATGATATGCAAGTGCAAGTTAGGAGAATTGAAAAACAGATTTGGAAAGAAATTGATTTGATTTGATTTGATTTGAAAATAAATTTGAAGAGATGGAATTGAAATTGGAAAATTTGAAAATTTGGAAATAGAAATTTGAAAATAGAAATTTTGAAATTGGAATTTGAGATTTGAAAGATGTAGAGACCGCATCCATGAGGGTGGAATTGAAAGTTTGGAAAGTATTGTGACCGCACCTATGAAGGTTGCCTACGTATTCCTTTGGGGGAATCAGGTCAGTCGTAGTTCGGACAAGAGTCCGATTGAAAAGAGATTGATTTGAAGAGAGAGATTGGATTGGAAGAAAAAGATTGATTTGAAGAGAGAGATTGGATTGGAAGAAAGAGATTGAATTGAAAATTGAATTTGATTTGAGATTAGAAGAGGAGATTGGAAATTGAAATTAAGAAGATTGGACTTGCTTTGGAAAGACTTGGTTTTGGAAAAATAGAGGTTTAGGAAACCTAGACTTAGGAAAGAGAAGAGACTTAGGAAAGATTTGACTTGACCTGGAAGGTTTAGGAAATTAGGAGAGATTGGATTTAGGAAACGTTTGAATTAAGAAAGGTCCGATTTAGGAAAGTTCCGAATTAGGAAAGTTTCATTTTTGGAAAGTTTTGAATTAAGAAAGTTTTAAATTAGGAAAGTTTCATTTTTGGAAGGTTCCAACTTAGGAAAGTTTTGAATTTGGAATGTTTTGACTTAGGAAAGTTTTGAAAATTGGAAAGTTTCACTTTAGGAAAGTGTTGAAATGGGAAAGTATTGAATTTAGAAATGTTTTGAAAATTGGAAAGTTTAGAAAACAAGGAAGTTTTGAAAGAAATTTTTGAGTTTAGAAAAGTTTTAGATTTGAAAAGATTTTGAAGTTTTGGAAAGCTTAGAATTTGGAAAGATTTGAAATTTGGAAAGTTTAAGATTTAGAGAGTTTTAGAGTTTGAGTTTTAGAAAATCTTGAAATTAGGAAAGGTTTGAATTTAGGAAAGGTTTGAAAAATTAGATTTGGAAAGTTGGGATTTGGATAGGGGTAAAATTAGGAAAGGGGTAAAATTAGGAAAGATTTGAAAGTTGAGTTTTAAAATTTAGGAAAGATTTTTATGTTCAAGTTTTGAAAACTTAAGGTTTAGGAAAGTGGAAGTTTAGGAAGGATTTGAATCAAGAAAAAGTTGGATTAGGGAAGGATTGGGTTTTGTTTTGAAAAGAGAAGGCTTGATTTTGTTTCCAAAAACGAAGGATTGGATTTGGTCTCCTAAACGGAAAGATTTGATTTGGTTTTTCTAAATGGAAGATAGGACTTGGCAAAGATTTGGAAAGGGAGATTCTAGAAACCCTAGATTTAAAAAATTATAGTTTTGACGTAGAAAAGAGGTTTTGGAAATGTGTATAGTTTGGGTGTGAAAACAAGAAGTTTTGGAAACCTAGGTTTGGGGCAAAGTTTGAAAATCATGTTTTTGGAAAGAAAATTAGAGTTTCCTAATTGTGGGTTCTAGGGTTTGATTTGGGCTCTAAGAAAAGAGTTTTTGAAAAGTGCGTTTTTGAAAACGAAGGTTTTCTAGAAGGGAATCCTAGGAAGAAATTTTTGGAAAGTGTGTTTTTAAAAACGTAGATTTTAGAAGGAAAATCTTAGAGGGGAATTTCTAGAAGGCAGACTTTGGAAAGAGAGATTTTGGAAAAATTTTTGGAGATTGTTGGAGAGAGTTTTTTAGGAAAGTGAATTTAGGGAGTGTTTTTAGAAAGTGAATTTTGAGGAGAAAGAGTTTTTGGAAAGGGGTTTAAAAAAAAGGAACCTTTGAAAAAAATAGATTTTGGGAGGAAGTTTTTGAAAACAATTTTGGAAATGAGAGTTTTAGGAAAGTATGTTGAAAAAGAGATTTTTAGGAAGAAAAACTTTTTGAAAAGAGAGTTTTTAGAAGGTGTAAAAATATCTCACTTTCCTAAAGCAATTCTAACCATAAGAGGGATAGAACCACTTTAGGAAAGTGGTTTTGAAAACAACAAGATTTGAAAATACGAACTGTAAAAGTCACTTTTAATATAACACTTTCCTAAAGCAATCCTAGTCATGGAAAAGCTAGAATCACCCTAGAATTGTGATTTTGAAAACATGTTTTGAAAAAGAGATTTTGATGCAATTTTGAAAACAAGTTTGAAAACGATTTGAAAAACAACTTTGAAAACGGTTTTTGGAAGATGCAAGATCATGATATGCACAATGCAATTTTGGGGTCGTGAACATACAAGGTTAAGGCTTCACCACATAATCAAGGGGGCCGGACCCACATGGTCTCTGGTTAGACTAGAAGAAAGTCCCCGACACGGTGACTCTCCAATAGCCCAAACCTACACATGGACCGGGAATCCCCTTGTTTCAAGCATGCAAAGAAAGGGGGGAAAGAGATGGGGGATTAAAATAGAAAAAACCCAAGTGGGTTAGGAGAGAGAAGAGAGAGGGGGGAAGTGCGAAAATTTAAATAGGGAGCCTACCGTATATCTTGTTATTTTGCACGCCTTGCTTTCTTCGGTTTTCGGTCTTCGGTCTTCGGTCTTCGTCTTCAATCTTCAAGAGTTGTCTTCAAGCTTTAGATGACAGCTCTTCAAGTCTTCAAAAGATGGTTGAAGGCTAGTGTATGAGTGTATGGGAGAGTGTATGAGTGTATAGGAGGCTAGGGTTTAGTGTATGGTGGCTAGGGTTTGGAAAACCTAAAGAGGCTAGGGTTCTTGGAGTGTTCGAGCTCTGTATATCGAATTATATGATTTTTAGGTTGAATTTTCCAGATCCTCTGCACGTTGAATGAGGCTTTGTATTTATAGAGGTTGGACAACACTAGCGCCTGTTGCAGTGGCGCCTGTTGCAGTGGCGTTAGGCCAAAGTTTACACTAGCGCCACTAGGAGTGGCACCAGGCCATTTTTTGGCTTGGCGCCACTACTAGTGGCGCCAGCCATTTAGGAAATGTTTAAGGTCGGCAAGCAACGTATCTTTGACTAGATTTGGGCGCCTGTACTAGTGACTACCATGCAATCTTTAGCCTGGCTTCACTAAGAGTGACTCCGGAAAGTCCGGGAATGATTTGAAGGAGTCGGGAATGACCTGGAAGGCCGGAAAGGAGCAGGAACACTTAAAATAGTGTCCTGGAGGTATTTGACTTGAAAAGTGAGGATAAGATGTGTCGGAAAGGCTGACCGGGCCTTTAGGAGCAAAACGCTCAACTAGACCGGGCAACTGCCGGGACAAACCCGAACTGTCCCGGAAGAGGACTCAGGATCAGGAAACATTATTCAGAATGTTGTAAGCACCCCATTTTTGACCGCTCGGCAGTCTACACTCCGTTCAGACTTGTTTTCAAGTCATTGTAGGCATATTCCTGTCGAAACCAATTCTCTAGGTTCAAATTCCGTCTTTCCATCGCTTCGCGGGCCTGTTAGGCCCAAATGGAGGCAAAATGACCAAAATGCCCTTAGGGGCATTGTCCTTTCTTATTCCAATTCCAATCCCTCTCTCGAGACAGTTTATTCCTCGAGACGGTCTGAGTAGCAAAACTACTCACAAAACCGTTAGAGTGGCGGAAACACTCACAATCCAGGCACGTCTCTTCGGAGATGGTAAGACCCCTTTCCAATCCCACTCTCGAGACAGTTTATTCCTCGAGACGGTTCCAATCCAGGCACGTCTCTTCGGAGACGGTAAGACCCTTTTCCAATCCCACTCTCGAGACAGTTTAATATACTTTCCTAAAAATCTTCTTTTTCAATATACTTTCCTAAAGTTTTCCTCTCCAAAATTGTTTTCAAAAACTCCCTTTCAAAATCTATTTTTCAAAACTCCCTTTTTCAATTCCTTTCCAAAATCCTCCCCCCAAAATCCACTTTCTAAAAACGTTCCCCAAAAATCTTTCCAAAAACTCTCTCCAACAATCCTCCACCAAAAACCTTCCTAGAAAAACTCTCTCTAAAAATCTTTCCAAAAACTCTTTTTCCAAAATCTTCATTCTAGAAATTCCCCTCTAGGATTTTCCTTCTAAAATCTACATTTCTAAAAACACACTTTCCAAAACTCCTTCTCTTTAAAATCTTATTTCAAAAACTCCTTCTCCAAATTCACTTTCCAAAAACTCCTCTCTAGGATTTCCCTTCTAGAAAACCTTCATTTCCAAAAACGCACTTTCAAAAAAAAAAAACTCTTTCCTTAGAGCCCAAGTCAAGTCGTAGAACTCGCAATTAGGAAACCCTAATTTTCTTTCCAAAAACATGATTTTCAAACTTTGCCCCAAACCTAGGTTTCCAAAATCTCTTGTTTTCACATCCAAACGATACACGTTTCCAAAACCTATTTTCTACATTGAAACTATAATTTTCCAAATCTGGGGTTTCTAGAATCTCCTTTTCCAAATCCTTGCCAAATCCTATCTTCCCTTTAGGAAACCAAATCCAATCTCTCCGTTTAGGAAACTAAATCCAATCCCCCATTTTTGGAAACAAATCCCAAACCTTTCCTAATTCAATTCCTTCCTAAACCATAAAGTTTTCTAAACCTAAACTTTAAACCTTTCCTTAAGTTTCAAAATCCAACTCTTTCCTAATTCAAATCCTTCCTAAACTTCCACTTTCCTAAATCTTAAGTTTCCAAAACTTGAACATAAAAATCTTTCCTAAACTTTAAAACTCAACTTTCAAATCTTTCCTAGTTCAACCCTTTCCTAATTCTACCCCTTTCCAAAATCTTTTTCAAATCCAAGCTTTCAAATCTTTCCTAAACTCAAACCTTTCCTAATCTCAAGATTTTCTAAAACTCTAAAACTTTCTAAATTTTGAACTTTCTAAATTTTAAATCTTTCCAAATTCAAAACTTTCTAAATTTGAAACCTTCTTAAGTTAAATCTTTCTAAACCTAAAAACTTTCTAAATTCTAAACTTTCCAAAACTTCAAAATCTTTTCAAATCTAAGACTTTTCTAAACTCAAAACTTTCTTAATTCAAACATTTCCTAAATTGAAAACTTTCCTTTTTCAAACCTTTCCTAAAACGAAACTTTTCAATTTTCAAAACTTCTAAACCTTCTCTTTTTCAAAACAAGTCCAAATCAATCTTTCCAAATCAAAGTCCAATCCTCTCAATTTCAATTTCCAATCTTCTTTTCTAATCTCAAATCAAATCCAATTTTCAATTCAATCTCTTTCTTTCAATCCAATCTCTCTCTTCAAATCAATCTCTTTTCAATCGGACTCCAGTCTGAACTACGACTAACCTGATTCCCCCAAAGGAATACGTAGGCAATCTTCATAGGTGCGGTCACAACACTTTTCAAACTTTCAATTCCCCCCTCATGGGTGCGGTTTCCAAAATCTTTCCAAATCTCAAATTTCAATCTATTTTCAAAATTTCAATTTCAAAATTTCAATTTTCAAATTTCTATTTCCAAATTTTCAAATTTTCCAATTTCAATTACATCTCTTCAACTCTATTTTCAAATCAATCTCTTTCAAATCTATTTTTCAATTCTCTTATTTTGCACTTGCATATCATGCATCATGTTAGTTTTCAAACATTATTTCTATAAAGTGAAAAGGGTTGAACCATTAGTTAATTAAAGACTCTCATAGGTGAATCTAGGGTAGATTGACATGTAGGTACCGAAAGGGCGGGGTAGGGTGATAGCTTAGTGCGTCTTCCCTACACGTAACCAACCTTCGAACCTAGATCACTGATTTCGAAAGATCAAAAGGAGTTATTTTTCTAAAAAGGGCTAAATGTTTTCTAAAGGTTGCCAAACAACCTGTTTTCCTTAAAAACCCTCTCTTGAGGATGTTTTTCAAAATTGTTTTTCAAAACCCTAAGTGTAGTCTTCGGATTATGCTTAGTTTTTAGGTGACCTAACTCACCTTAATCAAGTTAGGTGGCGACTCCAAATCTTTTTCAAAAGCCCTTATTTCAGACCTGTTTCCGATTCAAACCTAGTCGCACTCATTCTTCTAGGAGGGTGAGTTCTAACGAGAGAGTACAGCATTTTTCCCGCTTGGGTGAGTATTCTTCGAGTGTGAAAAATCTGGGCGCGACAGCTGGCGACTCCACTGAGGAGACTTAAAGAGTTAGGCCGTAGTCGTGTCTCTTTACCCTTCACCCATGTAGAGTCTTCAATTAACTTGGTTCAATCCTATTCACTTTAAATTTTCAAAACTAAATTTCCAAAATTGTTTTAAAAAAAAAAACATGCATTTATTCATATTATCTTGTATTATGTTTGTCATCCACATACTGACACTTGCATCTTTGTTTTGTAGGTGCGCTTTATGTTTAAATTTTATTAACTGCTTTGTATAAATGTGATGTACAGGATGAATGGGAGTTGTTGGGCCCTTTCCTCCACTTTTAAAAATCACACACACACTGCATGTGCACTTGCATTCTACATACTTGCATACCCTGATATGTCCTTTCTAGTTAGAAAGGGGGAACGGTATATTGGTTGTGGGCAAGATGCTGTGTCAGTTTCTTCGCCTACGGCCTCTTGATGGTTCCCCCGCTCAGATCACCAACCGATCATGGCACCACCTCGGGGAGTGGGCCTAGGTTTCAAGATCCGGGGACCGAGCCTTTTTAGGATGCATTAGTCAACCCTCAACCTCATACTCATATAGACACCATGCATAGCCGAACCTCTGCCGAATTTAGGACACGAGCACCGTTTTCAAAATCATGGAGGAAAGGACGACTGCTCTTACTTTCATGTATACATGCTGTTATACTGACTGTATTTTTACTGTTATAATGCCTGTCTAACTATTCATGCATGCATGTTTATTTCAATTGTACCTTTTCTCTTTATACTTTTTGCATATTCACGTTCATGCATTCAATATTCCATGTCAAGACAAGAGTTCCAAGTAACTCAAGTCACTGCATTCCCATGCATATGATCAACCCATTGAGAATGACACCAACAATCACTCTCCCTTGCATTAAACCTACCCAAACCCTAAGGGTTCCCGCGTAACCCTAAGGACTCATTGCATGCATTTCGATTCACTCCATAAGAGGGGCCCCAATCCCTCTATGCTCACAGAGATAGGGCTGCCAAAAAGACAAGGGGCAATCAATCAACAAGGTCTCTCAGCGACCTCCTCGACATCAAATCCAAGGAAGGCGAATCCGAAGACTCAAGAGTAGTTTAGGGTTTGCCTTTGTAAAAGTAGATAGGTGGAAGTCCAAAGGAAAATGTTCCCCGTCCCCCTATTAAAATGTATTTCAATTCTTTTGTATTTCAAACCCAGAATTAATGTACTTCTTTATTTTTATGAATGAATGCATGAATGGTTGAAGGTTCCCACCGGACGGTAAGGTGTCTGCATACAGGGGCAAATCCCATATCTCCAAAAGTGAGCCAACACATTATGGTTAGTTCCCTTCCTAAAGAGGGGCACCCTAGGACATGCATTGCATAGATTTCTCCAGGAACCAAACTCTAATTTGTAATTGTTGTCGTCATTGTTATAGGTAATGAATACTAGTCCAACTTCCTCTATAATAGTGAAGGCCATGGGTTACAAACTTTAGGAGAACATACCATTGGAAAGCGGGAATGCTAGCAACACACTTACCGCAATCTCAGCAAGGACAATTCCTGCCTTGGAGGAGCCCGAATACCAAAATCCTTCCTTCCTAACCACGCAATCTTATCAACCTGACATGAACTTAACCATAGGAGCCTTACTAGACCCTTCCCATTATCCTCTTGTCCTTACTACGTTGTTCGAACCTGAACCCATGGTCGCTATGGCTCAACCTGAACCTCAAACCAACAACCAAGGAAACACACAACCTAAGCTACCTTTAGTCTTGCCAAAGAAGCCAAATGTGCCCACCACTCTACCCTTCCTCACCAACCCTTCACCTGTAGCAATTCCTTTGCTCGTAAACCCAATGATAACTCTTCCCACCATAGCCCAAACACCAATACCCAGTCTTCATAACGTCCCATGGAATTACCCACCTGATAAGGGCATCGGAGAGCCCGTGATAGAAATAGGGGGGATAACTCGATTAGGGCGCCTTTATACCTTTGTTGAAGTGGAAAGAAAAAGGAAGGGGAAGGATAAAGAAGGAGAGTGCTCCAACCAACCAACAGATCAGGAGATGTCAGAATTCACTAGAGCTTTAGGAAAGGTCGATTACGATATCATGGAACAGCTTAGGAAAACCCCAGCCCATATTTCGATGTTGGGTTTGCTGCTCACTTCTGAAGTGCACCGGAATGCTTTAATAAAGATCCTCAAGGATGCTCATGTGCCCGAGAGTTTCACGCCAAACAATCTACATGACATGGTCAGTCTCATTATGGCCCCAAACATCATCACTTTCTCTGATGACGAGATCCCAGCAGATGGAACAGGTCATACTCGGGCTTTGCATATCGCCATAAGAACAAGAGGAAGAATGGTAGCCAAAGTATTGATAGATAATGGGTCGGCATTGAACGTGTGCCCGTATTCTACTCTGGAAAGGCTGGGAATGGACCAAACTTGCTTGAAAAATAGTGGTATGATCATCCGTGCCTTTGATGGATCTCGAAGGGAAACCATGGGGGAAATTGAAATGCCTGTTGAGATAGGACCAGTAACCTTCACAATTAAATTTCAAGTTTTACACATTCCGGCTGTCTATAACTTGCTGTTAGGAAGGACCTGGATTCATTCGGCAGGCACGGTTCCTTCTAGTCTTCATCAGAAAGTCAAGTTCATCGTGGGCTCCAAGCTAATCGTTATTTTCGCTGAAAAAGAGCTCGCTGTATACAAAGATGACATCATTGCATCTGACACTAAACTGCCCTCTTGTTTTCAATCGTTTGAATATATCACTGTCGTGCAAAAGGAAGATCAGGTGAAGCCAAATTATTCCAAGAACTCTCAGATGATAGTACGGTACTTTAAAGAAAATGGTTTCCATCCGAGTAAAGGCTTAGGGAGATGTTTACAGGGAAGACCAGAAGTCGTAGAAATACTGTCAGCTGAACCCACCTTTGGGTTGGGATATGAACCCACAAAAAGAGAAAGAATAGAAGCAGCGCGGAAGAAAAGGGCTGATAAGAAAGCTGTCATGGAACTCTCGAACCAATTCAAGCAGTTAGACATGGGGAAAGGAACACTTGTATTAAGTAATAAGAAGAGAAAAGTCCAAAGAGAAGTGCCCGCCATGACAACCAGCATCGGAGTAACCCAAGATGGATCCATTCGAGCAATGTTGCCAGGCGAAAAGTTGCATAATTGGGCCAGCAAAGACATCATCCGTGCTCGCAAGTTTCGGTATAAAGCCAGTTAGAGCGAGACCCTAGAGCAACTGATTCGCCATAAACTTTGTTCTTTTAAATTTATTTGTCTTAACTTTTTAAAATCAAGTTATCGATGAATAAAATAATATCCTTTTCCTGTTTGATTTATTGTACACTATTTTCCATGCCAGCTGTAAGCACCCCATTTTTGACCGCTCGGCAGTCTACACTCCGTCCAGACTTGTTTTCAAAAGTCATTTTGGGCATATTCCAATCGAAACCAATTCTCTAGGTCCAAATTCCGTCTTTCCATCGCTTCGCGGGCTTGTCAGGCCCAAATAGAGGCAAAATGACCAAGATGCCCTTAGGGGCATTGTCCTTTCTTATTTCAATTCCAATCCCTCTCTCGAGATAGTTTATTTCTCGAGACGGTTCGAGTAGCAAAACTACTCACAAAACCGTTAGAGTGGCGGAAACACTCACAAAACCGTTAGAGTAGCGGAAATACTCACAAAACCGTTAGAGTGGCGGAAACACTCAAAACCCAGGCACGTCTCTTCGGAGACGGTAAGACCCCTTTCCAATCCCTCTCTCGAGACAGTTTATTCCTCGAGATGGTTCCAATCCAGGCACGTCTCTTCGGAGACGGTAAGACCCCTTTCCAATCCCTCTCTCGAGACAGTTTATTCCTCGAGACGGTCCGAGTAACAAAACTACTCACAAAACCGTTAGAGTGGCGGAAACACTCACAAAACTGTTAGAGTAGCGGAAACACTCACAAAACCGTTAGAGTAGCGGAAATACTCACAAAACCGTTAGAGTGGCGGAAACACTCAAAACCCAGGCACATCTCTTCGGAGACGGTAAGACTCCTTTCCAATCCCTCTCTTGAGACAGTTTATTCCTCGAGACGGTTCCAATCCAGACACGTCTCTTCGGAGACAGTAAGACCCCTTTCCAATCCCTCTCTCGAGACAATTTATTCCTCGAGACGGTCCGAGTAGCAAAACTACTCACAAAACCGTTAGAGTGGCGGAAACACTCACAAAACCGTTAGAGTAGCGGAAATACTCACAAAACCGTTAGAGTGGCGGAAACACTCAAAACCCAGGCACGTCTCTTCGGAGACGGTAAGACCCCTTTCCAATCCCTCTCTCGAGACAGTTTATTCCTCGAGACGGTTCCAATCCAGGCACGTCTCTTCGGAGACGGTAAGACCCCTTTCCAATCCCTCTCTCAAGACAGTTTATTCCTCGAGACGGTCCGAGTAGCAAAACTACTCACAGAACCGTTAGAGTAGCGGAAATACTCACAGAACCGTTAGAGTAGCGGAAATACTCACAAATCATCAACCCCGTCCGAGTAGCGGAAATACTCACAAATTATCAAACCCCGTCCGAGTAGCGGAAATACTCACACCGTGAGAGTGGCGAAAACACTCAAAGCCTAGGTCAACACCAGTGGCTGTTAGCCCACTTCAGTGGAAAATGACCAAACTACCCTTAGGATCTTTTCCGAGACTTTTCGGTCAAGATGACCATTTTGCCCCTAGGCATCCGAACGCCCCAGGAACCACACCGGCTCTGGGTATCAAACTGGTAATGTCCCGAGAATACTTTTATAGTATTCTTAACCTTCCTTTACCTTTCCGAATCATTCCGAGTCAGTTCCGGCCAACCCGATACAAAATGACCGTTTTGCCCATGGAGGGCCGATCTCCTTCTTCGACCATACCAGCTCTGAGTATCAAACCGGTAATGTCCCAAGAATACTTTTTATAGTATTCTCAACCTTCCTTTACCTTTCCGGACCATTCCGAGTCAGTTCCGACAAACCCAGTACAAAATGACCGTTTTGCCCCTAGTGGGCCGGTCTCCTTTTCCGACCACACCGGCTCTGGGAATCAAACCAGCAACCTCTGGAAACATTCTAAATAATATTTTCAGATCCCAAGTCTTTTTTCCGGGACAATCCGGGTTCGCCCCGGCAGTTTTCCGGCCCAATTGACCGTTTTGCCCCTAAAGGCCCAGTCAACCTTTCCGACCCACCTTATCCTCACTTTCCAAGTCAAATACCTCCAGGACACTGTTTTAAGTGTTCCTGCTCCCTTCCGGCCTTCCGGGTCATTCTCGGCTCCTTCAAATTATTCCCGGACTTTTCAGACTCACTCCTAGTGAAGCCAGGCTAAAGTTTACATGGTAGTCACTAGTACAGGCGCCCAAATCTAGTCAAAGATACGTTGCTTGCTGACCTTAAATCTTTCCTAATTGGCTGGCGCCACTACAAGCCAAAAAATGGCCTGGCGCCACTCCTAGTGGCGCCAGTGTAAATTTTGCCCTGGCGCCACTGCAACAAGCGCTAGGTTTGTCTTCCCTCTATAAATACAGAGCCTCGTTCAACGTGAAAAAAGTCTACAAACTTAACCTAAAAATCCTATATTTCGATACACAAAGCTCGAGCACCTCCAAAACCCTAGCCTCCCTAGGTTTTCCTCAAACCCTAGCCACTATACACAAACCCTAGCCTCCTATACACTCATACACTCCCCCATACACTCATACACTAGCTTTCAACCACTCTCTGAAGACTTGAAGAGCAGCCATCCAGAGCTTGAAGACAATCCTTGAAGACTGAAGGTGAAGATCAAGACCGAAGACCGAAGATCAAAGACTGCACGGCGCGCAAAATAAACAAGAAACAAGGTAGGCTTTCTCTTTAATTTTCTGCACTTCCCCCTCTCTCTTCTCTCTCCAACCCACTTGGGTTTTCTCTATTTTAATCCCCCATCTCTTTCCCGCCCTTTCTTTGCATGCTTGAAACAAGGGGATTCCCGGTCCATGTGTAGGATTGGACTATTGGAGAGTCACCGTGTCGGGGGCTTTCTTCTAGTCTAACCAAAGACCACGTGGGTCCGGCCCCCTTGATTATTTGGTGAAGCCTTAACCTTGTATGTTCATGACCCCAAATTGCATTGTGCATATCATAATCTTGCATCTTTCAAAATTCGTTTTCAAAGTTGTTTTCAAAACTGTTTTCAAACTTGTTTTTCAAAATTGCATCAAAATCTCTTTTTCAAAACCACAATTCTAGGGTGATTCTAGCCTTTCCATGGCTAGGGTTGCTTTAGGAAAATGTCATATTAAAAGTGACCTTTTGGTCTATATTTTCAAACCTTATTTTCAAAACCGCTTTCCTAAAGTGGTTCTAGCCCTCTTATGGTTAGAATCGCTTTAAGAAAGTGAGACGTTTTCATACTTTCCACAAACTCTCTCTTCAAAAATCTCTTCCTAAAAATCTCTTTTTCAACATACTTTCCCAAAGCTCTTCTTTCCAAAATTGTTTTCAAAAACTCCCTTCCAAAATCTATTTTTCGAAACCTCATTTTTCAACTCCTTTCCAAAACGCTCTCTTCAAAATTCACTTTCTAAAAACGCTCCCTAAAAATCTTTCCAAAAACTTTCTTTTTCAAAATCTTCCTTCTAGAAATTTCCTCTTTAGGATTTTCCATCTAAAATCTACGTTTCTAAAAACACACTTTCCAAAACTCCTTCTCTTCAAAAATCTTTCCAAAAACTCTATTTCCAAATTCACTTTCCAAAAACTCCTCCCTAGGATTCCCTTCTAGAAAACCTTCGTTTTCAAAAATGCACTTTCCAAAAACTCTTTCCTTAGAGCCCAAGTCAAGCCCTAGAACCTACAATTAGGAAACCCTAATTTTCTTTCTAAAAATATGATTTTCAAACTTTGCCCCAAACCTAGGTTTCTAAAACCTCATGTTTTCTACATCAAAACTATACATGTTTCCAAAACCTATTTTCTACGTTAGAATTCTACACTTTCAAAACTAGGGTTTCTAGAATCTTCCTTTCCAAATCCTTGCCAAATCCTATCTTCCCTTTAGGAAACCAGCTCAAATCTCCCCGTTTAGGAAACTAGATCCCGTCCTCCGTTTTTGGAAACAAAATCAAATCTTTTCTTTTAGAAACCAAATCTGATCCCTTCCAAATCCAGCTCTTTCCTAATTCAAATCCTTCCTAAACTTCCACTTTCCTAAATCCTAAGTTTCCAAAAACTTGAACATAAGAATCTTTCCTAATTCAACCCTTTCCTAATTCAATCTCCTTTCCAAATCTTAACTTTCTAAATTCAAACTTTTAAACCGTTCCTAAATTCAAACCTTTCTTAATTTCAAGATTTTCTAAAATTCTAAAACTTTCTAAAATCTCAAATCTTTCTAAAACTCTAAAACTTTCTAAATCTTAAACTTTCTAAATTTCAAATCTTTCTAAATTCTAAACTTTCCAAAACTTCAAAATCTTTCTAAATCTAAGACTTTTCTAAACTCAAAACTTTCTTAATTTAAGACTTTCTTAAGTTGAAACTTTCTTAATTCAAACATTTCCTAAATTGAAAACTTTCCTTTTTCAAACCTTTCCTAAAACGAAACTTTTCAATTTCCAAACTTTCTTAATTCAAAACTTTCCTAACTCTAAAACTTTCCAAAAATGAAACTTTCCTAATTCTAACCTTTCCTAATTTCAAAACCTTCCAAAAATGACACTTTCCTAAATCGAACCTTTCTTAATTCAAACATTTCCTAAGTCCAATCTTTCTTAAACTCTTGAGTCTTTCCTAAGTCTCATCTTTCCTAAATCTGGGTTTCCTAAACCTTCATTTTTCCTAAAACCAAATCTTTCCAAAATCAATCTTTCAAAAGCAAGTCCAATCCTCTCAATTCCAATTTCCAGTCTCCTATTCTAATTTCAAATCAAATTCAATTTTCAATTCAATCTCTTTCTTCCAAATCAATCTCTTTTCAATCGGACTCCAGTCCGAACTACGACTGACCTGATTCCCCCAAAGGGATACGTAGGCAACCTTCATACGTGCGGTCACCATACTTTTCAAACCTTCAATTCCACCCTCATGGGTGCGGTTTCCAAAATCTTTCCAAATCTCAAATTCCAATCAGTTTTCAAAATTCCAACTTCAAAATTTCTATTTTCAAGTTCCTATTTTTAAATTTTCATACTTTCCAATTTCAAATTCAATCTCTTCAAATCTATTTTCAAATCAAATCAATTTATTTTCAAATCAATTTCTATTTTCCAATTCTCTCATCTTGCACTTGCATATCATGCATCATGTTAGTTTTCAAACATTGTTTTTCAAAGTGAATAGGGTTGAACTATAGTTAGTCAAAGACTCTCATAGGTGAATCTAGGGTAGATTGACATGTAGGTACCGAAAAGGTGGGGTAGGGTGATAGCTTAGTGCGTCTTCCCTACACGTAACCAACCTCCAAACCTAGATCACTGATTTCAAAGACCAAAAAGGAGTTATTTTTCTAAAAATGGCTAAATATTTTCCAAAGGTTGCCAAACAACCCGTTTTCCTAAAAAACCCTCTCTAGAGGAGATATTTTCAAATCATTTTCCAAAACCCTAAGTGTAGTCTTTGGATTATTCTTAGTTTTTAAGTGACCGAACTCACCTTAATTAAGTTAGGTGGCGACTCCGAATCTTTTTCAAAAGCCCTTTATTCAAACCTGTTTTCAATTCAAACCTAGTCGCACTCATTCTTTTAGGAGGGTGAGTTCTAACGAGAGAGTACAACATTTTTCCCGCTTGGGTGAGTATTCTTCGAGTGCGAAAAATATGGGCGCGACACCAAGGACCCTTGCATCCGATATCCTACTCAGCTAATCCAGGGAATGCCAATCTTGATAAATGATGACTTGAACACCGAGTTTGATTACCAACAACTGGGGATTGAAGAAGATGTAAATTTTACAGAGGAGGTGCCAGAGGAAATTCGAGAACAAATAGAAAGACATGAGAATCGTAACACCCCAAACATTGAGGAAACGGAAACCGTTAATTTGGAAAATGAAGAGGATCCAAAGGAGCTTAGAATCGGTACGGGCCTAGATCAATGGCAGCGCAAAGAGTTATTAGAACTTTTGCATGCATACTTGGATGTTTTCGCATGGTCCTATCAAGACATACCTGGACTAGATGAATCCATTGTGGAACATAGACTACCTTTGGACCTGCAGATGAAATCCTTTAAGCAGAAGCTAAAAAGATTGAAACCCAAATGGAGCCTGAAGATCAAGGAGGAGGTGATTAAACAATTCCAGGCAGGATTTCTACAAGTGGTAGAGTATCCTCAATGGATGGCTAATATTGTCCCGGTACCCAAGAAAGATGGCAAGGTGCGGATGTGCATTGACTTTCGGGACCTCAACAGGGCCAGTCCAAAGGATAATTTTCCTCTTCCCCATATAGACTTGCTTGTTGACAACACGGCCGATCATGGAATGTTTTCCTTCATGGACGGTTTTTCGGGATATAATCAGATCAAGCTGGCTGAAGAAGATCGGGAGAAGACTGCTTTCATTACCCCCTGGGGAGTATACTATTATAAGGTTATGCCATTCGGGCTTCGCAACGCAGGGGCAACCTACCAAAAAGCCATGGTAACTTTATTCCATGACATGATGCATCAGGAAGTAGAGATCTATATGGATGACATGATCGTCAAGTCCAAGCAACGGAAGGACCACTTGTTCAACTTGCGGAAGGTGTTTGATCGCCTCCGTAGATATCAGCTTAAGCTAAATCCGACCAAATGCACGTTCGGAGTATCTTCAGGGAAATTGTTGGGATTTATAGTTAATGAAAAGGGGATAGAGGTTGATCTTGCCAAGGTAAAGTCCATTGTTGAAATGCCTACACCAAAAGGGGAAAAGGAGGTTCGGTCTTTTCTAGGAAAGTTGAACTTTATTAGCAGGTTCATCGCCCAAATGACCCACTTGTGCGAACCTATTTTCAAGCTCCTTAAGAAAGACGTTTCAAAGGAGTGGGATGACAACTGTCAAATGGTGTTTGAGAAAATTAAAGAATATCTTCGAAATCCCCCTATCCTAGTGGCACCAACCTCAGGACGTCCTTTGCTGATGTACATGGCAGTGTTAGATACTTCTATGGGATGCGTCCTGGGGCAACATGATAAAACGGGTAGAAAAGAGCAAGCCATTTACTACCTCAGTAAGAAATTTCTGCCATATGAAGCGAAGTATTTCGATCTCGAGAAAACCTGCTGCGCATTAGCCTGGGCAGCTCACAGGCTTCGACACTACATGCTCTATCATACCACCTTCCTCACCTCTCAAATGGATCCCCTCAAGTATATATTCGAGAAACCAACCCTGTCCAGCAGAATTGCTCGATGGCACATAATCCTGTCAGAGTTCGACATTGTGTTCACTACCCGTAAAGCAGTCAAGTGGCAGGTGATAGCTGATTATCTGGCTGAGAACCCCATTGATGATTATCAATCCATGGAGCCCCAATTTCCCGATGAAAATATACTATGTGTTGATGGTACATCTAAAGAGCAAGAACCAGCCGGGTGGAAGATGTTTTTCGACGGCGCTGCTAATAAAAGGGGAGTTGGCATTAGGGCAGTAGTAGTGTCAAGAACCGGCAGTCATTATCCTATTGTAGTTAAGCTGCAACTTGAACTCTGTACTAATAACATCGCCGAATATGAGGCTTGCATCCTGGGGTTAAGATTGGCATTAGAAATGAGGATTGATGAACTGGTTGTTCTTGGTGATTCAGATTTGGTCATTCAGCAATCCAAGGACGTGTATCAAACTCGAGATGCCAAACTCTCCCCGTATCATCAACAGGTCAAGGACTTGTGTCAGCTATTCAAAAGCGTGGATTTTCGTCACATGCCCCGAACAGAGAACAGCTTTGCCGATGCCTTGGCTACATTGGCTGCAACAATCAAGGTCGACAGTGGCACTGAAATACCCCCTCTACAGATCTTCACCAGTGATGTCCCCTCTTATTGTCTGCATACAACTATTGAACCTCACGAGAAACCATGGTTTTATGACATTCAGAGGTATATTCAAGCCAGGACGTTCCCTGATACGGCAACACAACGCGATAGGAAGACCATTTGTCGTTTGGCGGGACACTATTTCGTGGCCGGAAATGAGCTTTTCAGGAGATCATGGTTTGGACCTCTAAGATGTATCAATACCGCCGAAGCCAAAGTTATCATGGAGGAAGTGCACGAGGGAGTTTGTGGCCCCCACATGAATGGCCACCCACTTGCAAAGAAGATTCTCCGGACAGGGTATTACTGGTCAACAATGGAGTCAGATTGCATTAGATACGTTCTTCGATGTCACAAATGTCAGATACATGGGGATAAGATCAAAGCACCACCGTCTGAGCTCCATTCTATGTCTGCCCCATGGCCCTTTTCTATGTGGGGGATAGATATGATTGGTCCTATCACTCCTAAAGCTTCCAACGGCCATCGCTTCATCTTGGTCGCCATTGATTATTTCACTAAATGGGTGGAAGCGGTCTCTTACGTCCATGTCACCAAGAAGGTCGTAGAAAGGTTCATAAAAAATTACATCATCTGCCGGTATGGGATTCCCGAGTCACTCATTACTGATAATGCTTCCAATCTGAACAACGAATTGATATCAAAGTTATGCCAAACATTTCGCATTACTCACCGAAATTCAGTCACTTACCGGCCCCAGATGAATGGGGCAGTAGAAGCAACCAACAAGAATATTAAGAGAATACTTCGAAAAATGATTGACAATTACAAATATTGGCATGAGAAACTTCCGTTTGCATTGATGGCTTACCGAACTACTATGAGGGTCTCTACCAGAAGTACCCCTTTTGAGCTAGTTTACGGCACCGAGGCAGTCATCCCTGTTGAGATTGAGATTCCTTCTTTACGGATCCTAACAGAAACCAAGTTAGACGAAATAGAATGGATTAAAGACCGATATGCCCAACTCTGTTTGCTGGATGAGAAGCGGTTAGCTGCAGTTTATCACGCTCAATGTTACAGAAGGCGAATGGCCAGAGCATTTCACAAGAAGGTACGACCTCGATCATTTCAGCCGGGAGATTTGGTGCTCAAGAAGGTGTTCCCCCTTCAGGAGATGGCATAGGGAAAGTTTGCTCCAAACTATGAAGGGCCATTCATGGTAAAGAAAGTCTTGTCTGGAGGAGCTCTCATTTTGTAGGAAATGGATGGCCAAGAATTTCCTAGCCCATTGAATTCAGATGCTGTCAAACACTACTACATATGATTCCGAAAGCTAGACCTTTGGTTTCTGTAAAGAAGCAATAAAACCTACTCTCCTCATTCTCCATTAATCAATAAGGTAGTGTTTTAAGGTTAAAGTTGTATGGACTAAACAATCTAATTCCAAGATGACGAGGGGCCCTTATTTCATTTTGTCCAATTAAAATGCGTATATATATAACCTTTGTTAAACCTTTAGAGCCGGTTACTTTCTTTCAGGAGCATTCCCCTAATAAAGTGATCATGTTCAGTAGAGGCACTGAAAAAAGTAAAAAAAAAAAAAAAAAAAAAGAGAAGAAAAGAGAAGCCTTGAAGTACCACTTGAAGTTCGCACAAATACTGGTATTAACGTCATTGGCAAAAAAAAAAAAAAGGCGTGCAATGAGATTCCCAAGGAAAGATGGGAATACGCAGGAAAAGTGCCATTGAACCAAAAACTATCAAAGGTGATCACTAGTAGAGTGGTAGGCTTGAGCCTTTTCTTTTTCTTTCGAAAGTAAATACCAACACCATAACCCCTAAAAGTCCTCTCAGATCGGAATTAAATTGATTAGTCCAAATGAGCTTGCTAAATATGCCATGAGCTGGAGAATGATACAAGTAGCGTTTAGGAGCTTCTCAACAGAAACCCGAGACCAAGCTGAGGAAAGAGAGAGAAAGAAGAGAGAAAAGTTAAGCGCTTCCCGAGGATGCGGTGAAAACCTGAAAGGGCGCCGTAGGTAAAAAGGTAGGGATGTGGTAAGATACAAAACTGTCAACCCTGGCGAAAACCTGCAAAGGCACTTTGGTGCAAAAATGACAGAGCTGGGACTGGTGAAAACCCTCAGGGGCACTAGTAGCAAAAATAGCCAAAAAAAAAAAAAAAATGGGGGGGTAAGAACAACGGATTTAGATGTAAGAAATAGCTCGAGCTACTACATTCCCCGGAAGTTAAGGTATGAAAGCAATGGTGTAAAAGTCGAAAGGCATCTCGAAAGGCATTCTTCGGTTTAGCCCAGTTAGGGTTAAAAGAAGCAGAGGTCCCTTTCACGGAACAGTCAGTGAGTCAAAGAATCAAACAAAGGGGAGTTATTTTTTATTAAATTGCAATTCTCATTTAATTTTTCCCAAATTTGTTACTATACTAATCATGCAGAAAAATCATACCAAAAGCATGGGAGGTCATGAATTCATAAGATAAAAGAGGCATAACACTAAACAAAGTATATTTTTCTACAAATGCAGAAATCAGCAAATCTAAGAGCAAGGGGCAAAAATATATCACTCCCCGTCGTCATCAGAGGAGGAATCAGCTAAGTAGGGATCCACTGGCTCGCCGGTCACAAGAGGAGCACTCGAAGAAGTACCAGCAACAGAAAACTCAAGTCGGCCTCGCTCATAGTCCGCACATCTAGCCAGAAGCATGTCTCTCTCTCGAGTAAGGGACTCCACAGTCTCCCGCAAGGACGGGCCATCCATCACATCACCCTCCAGGGAAGGAGAACTGCCTAGAATGCCTCGTGGCCGTCTGCGGGGCCTCGCAGCACCCGAAGGTGGGTCATCATGTGTCGATCTGGCTGCTGCTAATTGCCTCTCTAGTAAAACTTCCTCAGCGTCTCTCATCCTCAATCGGTCATGCAACATCCGTATCAGACGACGGTTCTCCCATCTGTGGCGATGCCCCTGAACAATCATAGCAGCCAAGAAGTCGGTATACCCTACAGGAGGTAAAGGAGTCTCAATGAGAAGATCCACTAGTCTACTAGGACCCAGCACGAAGCGTCGAAGCCAATAATGATAGGCCTCGGTCGTAGGGGGCATGTCGGAGAAGGGACTATCATCATCAACGTGAGGAAGCAAAGATCTCCATATATCCATAACTTTCTCCACCAATGCTCTAGGAATCGACGCCTCAAAGACAAGAGTAAACTCGGCTGCAGAAGCTAAAAAAGGGATATCCTGACTCCTACCAAGCTGTCGTAGAACCCGAATCCCGAAGAAAGGGGCAATGCCCCGAAGGCCTGCTAGGGGCACGAACGCTCTCCCGGAAGGCCGAACTCTCAAGCAATACCTACCAACCAGCCCTGAATACCACCTGACTGTGCCTGACCTCATGCTTTGAAGATAGTCAGCCCAAGATGCAGCGGTCTGCGGAAATCTCCCCTCATCTGCCATGACACCCTGAGATCTCGCTAGGGAATGTACATGATCGAGCTCAAGATACCACGTATGCTGAAACAAAGGTGTAACAAACAAATGACTAATCGCCCAAAGCTGGAAGAGAGTAGCACATTCGCAGAAACGAGCGTTAAGGGTCTGCTGGAATCTCGTAAGACTCACGAAGGTCTCCCTTACAATCATAGGAGCATAGGAATGCCCCTTACGGATCAAGGCCAGCGTTGCACAAAGTCGACAGTCCACTAAATCATTTTCTCGAGGGAACACTAAGAAGTTCAACAGAAGCAAGGCTAAGGCAACCATACGAGAAATAGCCCAATCTTGGGAGGTGTGCCACTCACCTGAATGAACTCGCATACCCGTAGGAAACTCAAAACGGGAAAAGAGGAACTCTGCTGGGACATAGGAAAACTGGGGCAAAGAAGAAGACGAAAGAACTGCGCGTCTGAATCCGAGCTGGGACGAAACAACTGTAATACAACCATCCGGAAAAAGGGGACCCACAATGTTAGTAGAAACATCTCAGAAACCAAGAAGGAACCCATACTCGTGAGGAGTAGGGGTAAGCTCACACTCTCCAAAGCGGAAAAGAGACAAGTCCGGCTGCCAGAAAGGGATCTCTGCCTCCATGAGTCCGGGAATAAGCCGCAGTGATAAAAGCGAAACCACCCCACCAAAGGACCGACGAAAGATATCCTGCTCATCCGGATGATAACTACTGTGCCAGGCTCTCAGCCGACTCAAAACTCTATCTGCCATCCTGAAAAGGTAAGCCAGGGTAAGTGATATTAATATGCCATCCATGCGGTTTAAATAACAGTAAAATAAAATAAACAGCTAACACCAACAAAACAAATAAAAGACTTCGAACGATAAGTCAAAACAAATTTCCTACATGCACATCTTGATTTTCCAACTTTAACCTAAGTTTCAAGGGTTCTCTGCTTTTTTCCTTTAAAAAAAAAAAAGATTTTATTTCTAAAACTTTAACCAACTCTTTCCATAATTTCTAAAAATTTCAGCAGAGTCCCGTTTAAAAATGGCCCCTACAACACCCATGACATCAACACAAAGTACAAAACGTGCACTTTCCAACGCAACAATCACATGACAATAGCACCCGTGCACACTTTTCAATTTTTCAAAATTTTCAAAACACATGTTTTATTTTTGAAATAAATCAATGGTTTTCAAAAGGTTTCCAAAATTTTTCAAAATCACCTCAAATGTTTTTTAAAATATTCCAATATTTTTCCCAAATTTCAAACTTTAAAAATTTCATCAATTTCTTGAATTTTCTAATTTTTTCTAACTTTCTAGATATTTTTCTATTTTTCAAAAAATCAAAAATTCACCGAGTTTTCAAAAAATCATGAAACTTCATACGATTGTTAAACACATTTTTCTAAGGCACATTGCACAAAAACATGGCCAGAAAACCCAATACCCATGCTTGTAGGAACAAATTTCCTATTCCTGCAGAAAACCCTTTTCGCATAATCATAAAAAATCATTCAAATTTAATCAAACAACCATCAAAATGCAAAAACAACATCACCAAAGCGTTCAAAACATATCAAAACATCAATTTCCACTATTCACACGATTCAAACGAAGTTCTACACATCAAAATCAACAAAATTTGAAAACTCACCTTTTGGAAGTTCTCCGGCGAAATCTTCTTTTCCGACGACTTTTCCAGCAACGTGGACTCCTTCCGGCAATCACCCGTGGTCTCCAAGAAGTGCTCCTTCAAGGTTCAAGTCGATTTCCACTCGAAGACTCTTGGATTCTCCAAAAACTCTCCAAAGTGCCGCGGCTGTTCGAACCAGAAATTTTCTGGTTTTAACTTTAAACCTGGCGCCACTAGCAGAGGCGCCAGTTCATTTTTGCCAAAGGCACCACTGGTAGTGGCGCCAGTTATAAATTCTGGGCAGTTTTGCCCTTTTTCCCTCCAAAACTCTTTTTCGAAGGCCATTTTGGCCCGTTATCCATTTTCGACCCTCGTTGTCGGAAGATTTCCAGTGTCCGTCCCTCCGACTACCTCGCGGTCAACATGGGATTCTTACTCTTATCATTTTCTGTCTTTGACAAGCAAAGACAGAAAAAGAGGGGCAGCTGTAAGCACCCCATTTTTGACCGCTCGGTAGTCTACACTCCGTCCAGACTTGTTTTCAAGTCATTGTAGGCATATTCCTGTCGAAACCAATTCTCTAGGTTCAAATTCCGTCTTTCCATCGCTTCGCGGGCCTGTTAGGCCCAAATGGAGGCAAAATGACCAAAATGCCCTTAGGGGCATTGTCCTTTCTTATTCCAATTCCAATCCCTCTCTCGAGACAGTTTATTCCTCGAGACGGTCCGAGTAGCAAAATTACTCACAAAACCGTTAGAGTAGCAGAAACACTCACAATCCAGGCACGTCTCTTCGGAGACGGTAAGACCCCTTTCCAATCCCACTCTCGAGACAGTTTATTCCTCGAGACGGTTCCAATCCAGGCACGTCTCTTTGGAGACGGTAAGACCCCTTTCCAATCCCACTCTCGAGACAGTTTATTCCTCGAGACGGTTCCAATCCAGACACGTCTCTTCGGAGACGGTAAGACCCCTTTCCAATCCCACTCTCGAGACAGTTTAATATACTTTCCTAAAAATCTTCTTTTTCAATATACTTTCCTAAAGTTTTCCTCTCCAAAATTGTTTTCAAAAACTCCCTTCCAAAATCTATTTTTCGAAACTCCCTTTTTCAATTCCTTTCCAAAATCCTCCCCCCAAAATCCACTTTCTAAAAACGTTCCCCAAAAATCTTTCCAAAAACTCTCTCCAATAATCCTCCCAAAAACCTTCCTAGAAAAACTCTCTCCAAAAATCTTTCCAAAAACTCTTTTTCCAAAATCTTCATTCTAGAAATTCCCCTCTAGGATTTTCCTTCTAAAATCTACGTTTCTAAAAACACACTTTCCAAAACTCCTTCTCTTTAAAATCTTTTTTCAAAAACTCCCTCTCCAAATTCACTTTCCAAAAACTCCTCTCTAGGATTTCCCTTCTAGAAAACCTTCATTTCCAAAAACACACTTTCAAAAAAAAAAAACTCTTTCCTTAGAGCCCAAGTCAAGCCGTAGAACTCGCAATTAGGAAACCCTAATTTTCTTTCCAAAAACATGATTTTCAAACTTTGCCCCAAACCTAGGTTTCCAAAATCTCTTGTTTTCACATCCAAACGATACACGTTTCCAAAACCTATTTTCTACGTTGAAACTATAATTTTCCAAATCCAGGGTTTCTAGAATCTCCTTTTCCAAATCCTTGCCAAATCCTATCTTCCCTTTAGGAAACCAAATCCAATCTCCCCGTTTAGGAAACTAAATCCAATCCCCCTTTTTTGGAAACAAATCCCAAACCTTTCTTAATTCAATTCCTTCCTAAACCATAAAGTTTCCTAAACCTTTCCTTAAGTTTCAAAATCCAACTCTTTCCTAATTCAAATCCTTCCTAAACTTCCACTTTCCTAAATCTTAAGTTTCCAAAACTTGAACATAAAAATCTTTCCTAAACTTTAAAACTCAACTTTCAAATCTTTCCTAGTTCAACCCTTTCCTAATTCTACCCCTTTCCAAAATCTTTTTCAAATCCAAGCTTTCAAATTTTTCCTAAACTCAAACCTTTCCTAATCTCAAGATTTTCTAAAACTCTAAAACTTTCTAAATCTTAAACTTTCTAAATTTCAAATCTTTCCAAATTCAAAACTTTCTAAATTTGAAACCTTTTTAAGTTAAATCTTTCTAAACCTAAAAACTTTCTAAATTATAAACTTTACCAAAACTTCAAAATCTTTTCAAATCTAAGACTTTTCTAAACTCAAAACTTTCTTAATTCAAACATTTCCTAAATTGAAAACTTTCCTTTTTCAAACCTTTCCTAAAACGAAACTTTCCAATTTTCAAAACTTTCCAATTTCCAAACTTTCTTAAATTCAAAACTTTCCTAAACCTAAAACTTTTCTAAATTCAAAACTTTCCTAATTCGAAAACTTTTCAAAAATGAAACTTTCCTAAATCGGACCTTTCCTAATTCAAACATCTCCTAAAATCCATATCTTTCCAAATCTTCCAAGCCGAGTCAAATCTTTCCTAAGTCTCTTCTCTTTCCTAAATCTAGGTTTTCTTAAACCTTCTCTTTTTCAAAACAAGTCCAAATCAATCTTTCCAAATCAAAGTCCAATCCTCTCAATTTCAATTTCCAATCTCCTTTTCTAATCTCAAATCAAATCCAATTTTCAATTCAATCTCTTTCTTTCAATCCAATCTCTCTCTTCAAATCAATCTCTTTTCAATCGGACTCCAGTCCAAACTACGACTGACCTGATTCCCCCAAAGGGATACGTAGGCAACCTTCATAGGTGCGGTCACAACACTTTTCAAACTTTCAATTCCCCCCTCATGGGTGCGGTTTTCAAAATCTTTCCAAATCTCAAATTTCAATCTATTTTCAAAATTTCTATTTCAAAATTTCTATTTTCAAAATTCTATTTCCAAATTTTCAAATTTTTCAATTTCAATTACATCTCTTCAACTCTATTTTCAAATCAATCTCTTTTCAAATCTATTTTTCAATTCTCTTATTTTGCACTTGCATATCATGCATCATGTTAGTTTTCAAACATTATTTCTATAAAGTGAATAGGGTTGAACCATTAGTTAATTAAAGACTCTCATAGGTGAATCTAGGGTAAATTGACATGTAGGTACCGAAATGGCGGGGTAGGGTGATAGCTTAGTGCGTCTTCCCTACACGTAACCAACCTCCGAACCTAGATCACTAATTTTGAAAGAGCAAAAGGAGTTATTTTTCTAAAAAGGGCTAAATGTTTTCTAAAGGTTGCCAAACAACCTGTTTTCCTTAAAAACCCTCTCTTGAGGATGTTTTTCAAAATTGTTTTTCAAAACCCTAAGTGTAGTCTTCGGATTATGCTTAGTTTTTAGGTGACCTAACTCACCTTAATCAAGTTAGGTGGCGACTCCAAATCTTTTTCAAAAGCCCTTATTTCAGACATGTTGTCAATTCAAACCTAGTCACACTCATTCTTCTAGGAGGGTGAGTTCTAACGAGAGAGTACAACATTTTTCCCGCTTGGGTGAGTATTCCTCGAGTGCGAAAAATCTAGGCGCGACAAATGTTCCCAAAGGTTGCCGGTTTGATTCCTAGAGCCGGCGTGGTTGAAAAAGGAGACCGGCCCACCAGGGACAAAATGGTTATTTCGTACTGGGTTGGCCGAAATTGACTGGGGATGATCCGAAAAGATAAAAGGAGATTGAGAACACTATAAAAAGTAGTCTCAGGAGGTTACCGGTTTGATACCCAAAGCTAGTGTGGTCAGAAAAGGAGACCAGCCTACCAGGGGCAAAACGGTCATTTTGCACTGGGTTTGCCGAAACTGACTCGGAATGATCCGGAAAGGTAGAGGAAGGTTGAGAATACCATAAGAAGTAATCTCAAAATGTTACTGGTTTGATACCCAGAGCCGGTGTGGTTCCCGGGGCATTCGAATGCCCAGGGACAATACGGTCATTTAGCTTCAAGTGGGCCCTACGGGCCCGAGAAGCGACTGGTGGACTAAATTCATGTTAAAAAGGCTGGCTTAGAGTCTAAATGTGCATGTGATGTGTGAAAGTGAGCTTGGTCAGCTCGGAGATTGCCGAGCGGGCAAAAATGGGGTACTTACAGCCCTCATGCCATAAAACTATGATAATTATATTAATCATTATATAAGAATTTACAAATAACAAAATTACAATTTAAGAAAAAAAAAAGGGGTTTTACAATCTACCCACCATATAATAATTTCATCCTCAAAATTCCAATGCATCTAAATCTATTAAAAAAAAATCCTCTTGATTTTTTTTTTTTACTAATATCACAATCTACCCACCTTTCAAAAAATTCATTCTCAAAATTCATAAATCTCAAAGACAACAATCAAGTAGTTAATATTCAGCTTCTGCTGCGTACTCTGATTAATAAATTATTTTCACATCATACAATTCAAGTATATTAATAGCTCATTGGCTACTGGCAATAACTAGGGGTTATATACCCATAACCAAGTTAGCAAAAACTATCACATAGCTATAAATATAGATAAGCCATATATGCTAACCCATAGTTATGCTCTGATACCAAGTTGTCACACCCTAAAATTTGGGAGTGTTTTTAATGAAAATAAAGTGATTTTGGAGAAATACCTATGCCCTGAGGATGCTAAACACACTTGGCTAAGATTCAATTCTGGACTTTTCACCCGATGTAGGAACAATCCCTACTTGCTTACATCCCCATACTTGTTATTATTTTATAATTTCCAATGTCATTTTATCCATGATAGTCCATCTTTTCAAGATGTTACAACATTGCATAATTCTCATTCAACCTCTAAAATGAGTATTCTTATTTTCTCATCATGAGTTATGCGACTCAATGTAGTGCACGCATCAATTTTTATTTTTATTTTTTTATTTTATTTTTTTGCCATTGGTCAAAACATGCTTGTTCATATTAGTCCATATACCTGGCATTAACATTTTTTTTTCCTTCTTTCAAATTTATCCAGGTTCTCGCTCTTAAAGATTTTTTCAGCAAGTTTTCAAATGAGTACCACAACAATGTTCATATGAGTACCACAACAATGCAGAGATCTTTACCTGGAAAACATATGCATCAAGTTCCTTGATGCAGTTGGAACTTGATTCAAGCTCTCTCAAAACTACACTCAACTCATGCAAGGGGTTGCAGTTGTGGGTAGTTCAGAGGTCACCTTTTGAGTTGCTGGCCATGAGATATTCAGGTTTTGTGTGATTAATAGTGCAGTGGTGATTCAAGTTAGAGAGAGAAAGTAGAGAGAGAAAACTACTCTGTTCTGGGTTTGAGTTTTATGAAGTCCTAAAGAAGATGAAGATGTAGAAAACTACTCTGTTTAGACCAACCAAGTAGGGAGGTGTGTAAAATACTTGGTGAAGGAAGGGTCCTTGATGAAAGAAGCATTGAAGGTGGGTTTGAGTTAGAGAGAGAAAGTAGAGAGAGAAAACTACTCTGTTCTGGGTTTGCATTTCATGGGGTCCTAAAGATGATGAAGATGTAGAAAACTACCTGCTCAGACCAACCAAGTAGGGAGCCATGTAAAATACTTAGTGAAGGAATAGTCCTTGTGTCCTACCCACCTCTAGGTGAAGGAAGGTTCCCTTTCGTCCTACAAAGAAGCTCTACTATTAGTGTGATGTTTGCAATAGAAGAAGCATTAAAAGAAGATGAAGAGATCCTTGTCAGTGCTTCTCAAGAATATCTAAAAACTTTTCGTTTGTGTTTGTTCATAGTGTGATCTTGGTAGATTCAGAATACAATCTTTCGGTCATGGAAATGTCTATGAAAGCTTCATCGACCTCCACCACCATTACGGTAAAAGTCTATGGATAAGATTGCTTTCGTTTTCTTTTCTAGGGAGCCTCTAATCTTTTGTCTATGGAGCTTTCGTTTTTTCCTTTCCTCCTTATTGGTGAAGGAAAGGTCCTTGTGTCCTGCCCACCTCTGGGTGAAGGAAGGTTCCCTTACATCCTGCTAAGAAGCTCTACTGTGTCCTGTTTGTTGGTTCCTTGTTAACTGATTCCTGACTCCTCATCTTGGTAGCTGTTAGTTCGCATCTACTATAGTTTGTTTGCTTCCTTCTCATTCCCAGCATCAACTATTGGCATCGATCATTTCCCTATTTTCTTAGAGTTCATCCTCATTGCAAAACAACTTCAATTTCTCTTCCTGCATCTTGTCTTTCGTTTCATCCCTCCGTCCCTTGCTCTGCTCCTCCCCATTTCCACCCAAATGGCTTACAAAACCAGGATTCGTAACTCTAGATGCTTTACCATATTTGTGGATAATCTACCATCATCTATAAACAACCTCTGGCTAAGTAAAATCTTCCAAAAATGTGGTCAAGTCATGGATGCTTTCGACTTCTACAAATAAAGAAAAAGGATAAAAAGGACTTTTGGTTTTGTCAGATGCAAAACCACCAAAGAAGCATACAATGCTATTAATACCATAAACGGTGTATGGCTAATTGATCAGAAATTGATTGTCAAAAAAGCTGCCTATGGCCCTCCAAACGTTAACAAAGAACCAATAATTTCAAGAGCAAAGACCATCACTCATAGAAATTCTTTAGTCAATGGAAGATCTTACAAGAAAGACTTAAGCACCAAAGGGAAAAACTATCGACCCATCGACATTTGACCCTTCAAAAATGATCGAGGCAAAGGTAGAAGAAGAAAATGTACTATGGTTAAAAAGATGTGTTGTAGCCATAGTTCATGATTTAAATTCTATCAATTCCATTAAAGAAGCGATGATTATGGAAGGGGTATTCTCCATAAGAGTAAAACCCATTGGAGGATCAAGAGTATTGTTAGAATTTGAGGACATTGATTCCAAGGAAAACATGAAGGAGAATGGAAGACTTTGGTTGGAGACATGGTTCTCAGCTATATACAATTGGAGTTGTAATGAATTTAATTCCTACAGAAGGGTATGGATCACAGTGGAAAGAGTGCCTTTAAATGGCTGGACTGCCAAAACCTTCAATGACATTGGCAAACTTTGGGGCGTGGTTCTGATGGTGGATGGAAAACAATTAACAACGAAGACCTTGAGCATGGACGGATGCTACTCGAAATAGATAAGGAAAGCTTAATTGATGACTCTTGCATTCTTAAAGTCGGGATTAAAACTTATGCAATAAGAGTGAGAGAAGCAGGAATTCAAAGAAGGCCTTCTTTTATTCCTAAATTAGATGCAGTCATCAGTTCAGAGAGCTCATCCGACTTAAACAACGACCAACCTTCTTCAAATGAATCCTGTAGGGCATCTCCCTATTTGAAAAATTCAATCAGTCATGTATCAAACTCAAACTCTGCTTCTTTATCTGAACGATGCTGCTCAAGGTACAAAATTAGGGAGGACAAAGTGGACTAGACCAACACCAAACATACTAACAATTCACTAAAAAAATCCCATCACGAAGCCATTGTTCGTGACTTGCAGATCTCAGAATCATCTAGGGTGAAGAATGAAGCTGATGACGAGAGCTATTAAGCCAAGTGGCAAATTATAACCTAACATCTGATGATTTTGATGATGATTCGGCTGATGATACGACTGTGGATGATACAGCTGATGACTCGACCCTCCCAAGACCAAGCCCTCGTAAATCAAATCTGTCAGCCACACCAGGGGGCGTTTCAATGGAAAAGGCAGCTTCCCCA
This sequence comes from Euryodendron excelsum, assembly GCA_033060915.1. Lineage (NCBI taxonomy): Eukaryota > Viridiplantae > Streptophyta > Magnoliopsida > Ericales > Pentaphylacaceae > Euryodendron > Euryodendron excelsum. Next base: position 38,302,571 of record CM065383.1, on the reverse strand, counting down.
GAAAAGTCTGTTTTTGAGGAGAGCATCGGCACCGACAATTATGAAGGTAGGAGACAATTGAACCCCCTTAAGCACAAATATGGAGGCAAATGTTTTCAAAAGCACAAAGATGAACGTCTCTATTTTAATCCCATCAAGGCCCAGGTCACCTTGTCTCCCACCAAACTCTAAACCATCAATCTCTGAGCCAAACTTCCCAATAAGCTCTAGCCCACCAAAAACCAATACATCAACTGGGTGCATTAACCAACCAAAGAAGAGAAACCCACTACCAGCTTTGGTGATTACATCTTAACTTGAGACAAGAAACAATATTAAATGCACCTCACTCCATTCTTCGAAAAGAAAAGCTCAGGGAAAGAAGAAGCTCTTATTAGATTTAGGAATAAAATCAGTGGCGAAGAGTGTTGCTAAACAAGCCACTAAACACGGTAAGTAGATTAAATGCCCCAAACCTCAAGCAGCTGTCCCATCCTCTATTTCCTCTGGAGATTTTAGAAATAGAAATAAAATCATTTTGAATAAGATGGAGGAGCACTGTCAGTACGAAGCAAATCAAACGGTTAAAATAGGAAAAAACTTGGGCATCAACTTTCAAAGTAATGAAGAGGAAATCAAAAGAAGACTTTTGCAGCTAGAATGGAATGATTTGGAAATTAAAAAGGGAGGAGGTGGAAGGAAAGGGGGAGAAATCTTCTAAGTTTCTCTCTGCCTCCTAGGTGCTTGCAATTATTTATCAATGAAGATGCTCACATGGAATGTCAAAGGCTTAGGAAAGGACCAGAAGAGAAGAATGGTTAAGAAAGTAATCTTAGGAAGAGGAATTGATATGGTTTTGCTTTAGAAAACGAAATTAAAGGAATGCAATGTAAAGAAGATAAATTCCATTTGAGGCAGAAAGGGAGCTTCATGGGAAGCCGTTGATATTGTTGGTCTATCTGGAGGCCTCCTTTGTATTTGGGGAGAGGATTTCTTCAAATTAAACCACACATTGAAAGACAAGCACTTCATTCTACTAGTGTGTAAAATTCAGAACAGCTTTGAGTGTGCAATTGCAAACATATATGCTCCAAATAATGAAGAAGACAGAGTCACCCTATAGGATACCTTGCTTCACTTCAAACCTCAATTCAATATCCCCTGGTGCTTGGGAGGCAATTTCAACTTTCAAGAGTATTTCAACTGGAATGAGGAAGTTCTCTCTTTCTCCAGAAAGGTAGAAGTAATTGACCTTCCTATGTCAGGGAGGTGGTACACATGGTCAAACTTACAGAATGATGAAATTTGGAGTAGGTTAGACAGATTTCTAATTGATAATAATTGGCTAGCAAATTTCAAGCTATCTCAATGGGGTCTTCAAAGAATACTATCAGATCACTGCCCTGTATTGGTTACTAATGAAAGTCAGGACTAGGGCCCAAAGCCTTTCAAACTTTTTGAAACATGGTACAAGATGAAGTCTTTTATCTTAGGGTGGTTAGCTTTTGTAATTTTGAGAAAATCACAGATTTAAAAAAAAAAATCAAAGAATGGTATAAAAAGAAAGCTAGCTCATAGGTTACAAAGCCAAAGCAGCTTGAGGAAGAGATGCATAAACTAGATTTGGAAGGGGAATTGGATACTGCAAATGGTCAGATTCAACGAAAAAGGGGCATCAAGCAAAAACTATGAAAACACTATCTAAGAGAAGAAGCCTTCAGTAAGTAGAAATCCAGAAAACTCTGGCTACAGCTAGGGGACAGAAACACCAAGTACTTCCAAGCATCAACGAAAGCCAGAGCAAGGGAAAATTTTACAGGGTAGTTAGTAGTAAATGGTGGGATAGTCTCACAGCCCAATCTCATCAGAAAGGAGATCTTCATCCATTTTAAAAGAGCTTTCTCTGAAGATTTTTTTTAATAGGCCTTTATTGGAAGGAGTATGTGAAAATAAACTAAGCAGGGAATGTCAAGCATCACTGGAAAAAGACTTTGAGGAGGTAGAATTATGGAATGCTATTAAGAGTTGTAATGGAAACAAAGCTCCGGGGCCTGATGGATACAAACTAAGCTTCTGGTAGAGGTTCTAGAATACAACAAAGCAAGACTTGCTTCAATTCATGAATGATTTCTTCACAAATGGCAGAATCCTTAAAGGTATTAATGTAACTTTCATTGTCCTTATTCCTAAAAATGAATGCCCAGACACTTTGCCATGTTATAGGCCCATCTCCCTAGTCTCATCAGTTTATAAAATTCTCTCAAAAGTCTTAGCTGCTAGATTAAAAAGGGTAATGGGGGACATAATTAGTGAAAATCAAACAGCTTTCATCCAAGGTAGGCAGATCTTGGATGGGGTCCTGATAGCAAATGAGCTGATTGATAGCTAGAAAAGGAAAAAGGAAAAAGGTTTAATCCTTAAGCTGGACTTTGAAAAGGCATTTGACAATGTCAATTGGAATTTCCTAATGCAAATGATGACCCTGATGAATTTTGGAGAAAAATGGAAGAACTGGATCAATGAATGCTTAAGAAGTGCTAAATTATCAATCTTGGTCAATGGATCTCCTACAAATGAATTTAGCATGCAGAAAGGGCTTAGACAAGGGGATCCCTTATCACCATTCCTCCTCAACATTGTCATTGAAGGCCTAAATATTTTACTCCGTAGAGCAAGAACACAAATTCTCATCAAAGGGTGTCAAGTTGGCTCAGAAGAGCTCCTTTGAAGGTATGTAAGGAAATTGATAAGCTACAGAAAAGATTTCTATGGGGAGATCAGTTGGGGAAAAAAGGAATCCATTGTGTCAAGTAGGAGAAAGTCACCACAAGTAAAATGAAATGAGGACTTAGCCTTACTCCAACTAGAGTAATGAACATGGCACTATTAGCAAAGTGATGGTGGAAGTTTACAAAAGATAGAGATGTCCTATGGAGAAAAGTGGTGTGTCAAAAGTGTAGGTGGGAAGAATCAAGATGGACTTTCCCTGAAGATGGAAGAGAGGACTACTCAATTATGCTCAAGGACATCATTTTTTTAAATGAAGATTAGAAAATGTTTAAAGATTCTCTGTAGGCCAATCTCAAAGTATCTATTAGCAGAGGGGATCAGACAACCTTTTGGGAGGAACTATGGGTGGATAATTCTATTTTAAAAGTAAAATTTTCAGGACTCTACTCATTATCAGTTCAAAAAGGTGCAAAAATTTCATAAATCAGAAATGAGATTGAGGGTTGGGATCTAAAATTTACAAGAAGGTTGTTTGCATGGGAAATGTCTTCACTGGAGGACCTCAAAACTTTATTAAACAATGTTGTTATCAAGGTAAATGAAAATGACTTATTTCTTTGGAAGGCAAATTATGATGGATGTTTCTCAACAAAATCATTCTAGAACATATGTGAAGAATTTGACTTTGAAGAAAATTCAATCCCAATCTGGTTCTGGAAATCATGGGCCCCTTTAAAAGTACAGATCTTCACCTGGATGGCTCTCCAAAATAGGATCAAAACCAGAACCTTCTTGTTTCATAGGAATATCCTTAACCAAAATGACTCTCTTTTATGTGAATTTTGCAAGGAAGACTTGGAGGGAATAGATTATCTGCTCCTCAAATGTAGAGTCTCATGGTCAATATAGTGTAATTTACTCATACGGTGGGGTATATCTTGGGTCTGTCCTCCATCATTTAAGATCCATTGCAGCTGGTGGTTTGACCAAAAACAAAAGAACATGGGAAAAATCATATGGGAAGCTCTATTTTCTGCTACTATATGGATCATCTAGTTAACAAGGAATGATGCAATATTCAATAATCAACCTCCACACAGGGAAGAAGTTGCAGAATTGACAAAGCAACATGTGCTGCTATGGATTCAGGCTAAAACAAGGATGGGTAGCTGCAACAGTTTCAATTTTTTCCATTCCATTGAAGGTGTAAAATCCCTTGACCCTTCTCTCTTAATGTATTCCCCCCCTCTAAGTTGATTGTACTGGTTGATATCTGATCAATCCCCCTTCCTCTTCCCCTTCCCCTTCCCCTTTTTGACATTCCCCTTTTCTTTTTGGCCTCTCTGTAAAGCCTTGTTGGCTTGTAGAGACCCAATTTGTATCTCTTCTGATCCAATATATCCTCTTTTGCTTTGCCAAAAAAAAAAAAAAAAAGGCTAACAATATCATTCAAATCATATATCTCATCCATAACAATAATTATGCATCACAGGACATTTTAATCATTAATAAAAATAATCAGCTTGGTAAATTTTGTAGAACGAGATAATACATATTCAGCCTTCACAACCAACAAAACAATAAGCATCAATTCCTCACAATATAAATTTTCTTTAAGTACAAATACCCAAAATGTCAAACAATATTATTTTATGAGACTTAAATATAGAACATCATTCTATTAGATCCAATCTGTTAGATCACTATCTATTATCAACATGATCGACACATTAAAATTTCACATAAATTGGGCCATGTTCGACTGTCCAATGCTCCTAAAGGTCATATGGCCGTTCATTCTCCATCCATTCTAGACTACTATGCCATAGTCAAAATTTGATTAAATAAATATAAAAAAAATGGATTCAGCGCGTCAGAAAACTAGGATAGAATATTTTTCAAACTCAAAGTCTATTTGGGGTCCCTAAATTAGGCGAATGTACACCGTAGTTACAATGCACGTGCCCATACTGTGTGATTTTTCTAGGTCATCTTCTTCCTTAACCAAACCCAACACTCTCTCTCTCTCTTTCTCTCTCTCTCTATCTAAAAGATTTTGGGTTTCTCTCTCTCTAACCAAGACTCTCTTTCCCTCCTTTCTTTTCTTCCTTTTTCTTTTCTCTCTTTCCCTTTTCTTTTCTTCCTTCCCCATTTCACGGCCAGAACTAGCCTTCTTTTTCCACCATGGCCGAATGGCAAGAATATAGTTCTTTGGCCAGCAAGTGCTGGTTATTTCCTTTTTCTCACTGCACTCAAGTGACTCAACTCTTTCTTGTTCTTTTCTTATTTTCTTTTTCTCATTCCTTCAATCCCATTATAGGTTCACTTAAACATAACACACATGCACCAACATCTGAACACACACACACACACACATATATATATGCTTATATCTATATTTAAGACCACCTATAAGTCTGTGGTCAAACCTATTAGGCATAAAAAAAAAAAAAAAAAAAATCTAACACTCTCCATCTTCTAGATCCATTGTCAAAGACTTCTAAACATATAAGCATTCCAACCTAAAATTGTTTGGCAAACAAAGACGCACACATATTCGAATGTTCACCCAGACTAGTCATTAACCCACACAGTATTGCCATGGCCAAACCAAGTAGACATTCCCCATTTCACGGCTAGAACTGGCCTTCCTCTTGTTATCGGAAAACTAGAAGAAACCCAAATAAATAAATAAATAATCATTTGCTGCACAATTCTTTCCTCTCTTGTTATTATTATTAGGTTTCTTTCCTACTTTAATGACTCAACATCACCGTGGCTAAATCTAATAGTGTTCTCCTACCCCTCGTTCATTTCCTACCAATCATGAATATATGTTAGGTAGAGAATAAGTTATTCTATCAATTAGAGATAGAAAATACAATGAATTTTCATTAAAAAATCACTCACATAAATTTCAAACAGTAACACAGAGCATTCTTACTTTCTCTCCTGCCCTCTTTTTCTTATTCATATATTTTACAAGCACAACCTAATAACTATATTTATACTACTCAGATGAAGTATTAAGAAGGTTGAAGATTCTTCCCCGTTGGTCATCAATGGTGGAGCATTGTAGCAAACACGGTGTATACAACTTTGACTCCTAGTTGTGTCTCTTGATCCTTCTGCAACCTTCCATGGTTGAATCTTCAAATTCTTCATCCCTAAGTTTTCCATGGCTGCTCTGCCTCAATTCTGGAGGCTTCTTAAGCTTGGGTCAATTTTATACTTTCAACATCCACTCTTAAAGTTGACTATACCAAGTAAGATCTTCATTTTGATGAACACTTCATTCTTCAAAGGCTTGGTGAAAATATCCGCAGTTGATAGATATTCCACTTATGTTATGTAGTTAGTGAGATCATCAATCTGATAGTTTCCATGCGAGCAATAGAAGCAAATACTTCTTCATAATCAATTCCAATTTTCTATTTGTATCCTTTAGTAACAAGTCTTGCTTTGTACCTCTAAACTTCTCGTTCTGCATTTTTCTTGATTTTTTATACCCATTTGACTCTGATGGATTTCTTTCCTTCTGGAAAATCAATCAATTTCCATATGTTATTCTTTTCAATGGGAGTTATTTCTTCATCCATTGCTTTCTTCTATCTTTTATCTATTGCTGCTTCTTCGAAAATGATTGGCTCATTGTCAACAAATAAATAGAATAATTCAAACAGATCACCTTGTTCTTGTTCTTTAGTAACCTCATATAGCTCTCTAAGGCTTCTCACTTTTCAAGGTCTTTCTTTGGAGGATGATGCTGATGATGCAGGTGATGCTTCTGCTGATGTAGGTGACCTTGGTAAGGGAGTCTATGGATCCATTTCTTTTATTCCTGGTTGTGGAAATTGCTAAGGTTCTTCATCTTCAAGGATCAAATTAATTTTCTCAATTCCTTTTGCATTGTCCTAGCTCCAAGCTTTATCTTTTTCAAACATAACATCGCGACTCATGATTACTTCTTTTATAACAAGGTTATATAACTTATACCACATTTTCTTGTCTCCATATCCGACAAAAATATATTTTTATCCTTTGTCATCTAGCTTGGCCTTTTTTGTCTCTAGAATATGCACGTATGCAACATAGCCACATACACGTAGATAGTTGGCAGTAGGTTTGTGTCTGCTCCAAGTTTCTTTTGGTGTTACATCTCGTACAGCTTTGGTGAGACATCGATTCAACAGATATATTGCTGTTGATACTACTTCAGCCCCAAAACCTTTAGGCAACTTCTTGTCTTTGAGCATGCTGAGTGCTTTATCAAGAATGGTGCGGTTCTTTCTTTCAGCAACTTCATTGAGTTGAGGAGTGTATCTTGGTGTGAATTGGTGTCTGATGCCATGCTCTCTACAGAAATCTTCAAATGCATCAAAAGTATATTCTCCTCCTTAATCAGACTACAATGTCTTTATCTAGTATCCATTTTGCTTTTCAACACTGGCTTTGAATTCTTTGAATATATTCAGCACCTCAGATTTTCTTTTAAGAAAGTGCACCCACGTTTTTCTACTATAATCATCAATAAACGTGAGAAAATACATGTTTTGTCCATTTGATATGGGCTTCAACGGACCACATACATCGGTGTGCACTAGCTCCAGTGGCTTATTTGCTCTCTAGCTTGTCTGCCTTGCAAAATTTGTTCTTACATGCTTACCATTGACACAACTTTCACAAACTTCAACATCTTCTTTGTTGATAATAATCTCAAGCCTTCAAAATTTAGATGTCCTAGCCTTAAGTGCCATAGCCAATTTTTGTCGATGATAATAGCACTTAGGCATTTTGGTGAATCATGACGAATGTTTAGAGAAAACATTTTATTATTGGACATTCTGACGTGTATAAGCTGATTACCACGATCATCTCTGACTGATAGGTGGGAATCTTTCAATCTTATATCATAACCGTTTTCTAGGAGCTGTCCTAGACTCAACAGGTTTTGTTTTATAACCTGCACATAAAAAACATCAAAAAAATAATTATGACTGCCATTATTAAGCTTGATAAGAATGTTACATCTTCTTTTCATTGGAATTTTTGAAAGATCGCAAAAGGAGACATGTCTTTCCATAGTATTGTCAAGCTCTACAAACATATGTTTTCTCCCACACATGTGATTGCCGGCTTCTGTATCTTAGAACCATACATCTTCATCTTTTATAGTCTTTTGATGAGCCATTAATAGTATGGACTTTGGCCCACTTATTTCACCCAAATTGGCTTGCTGGCCAATTACAGCTTTTGAAGTCTGTGCATAACATTCTTTGCTATAATGTCCGTAGCCCTGACATCTATAACACTGCACATTTCTTTTATCAATTTTCTAATGATCATTGAAACCACCCCTTCTATCTCATTCTCGTCCTCTTTGAAAAGATTGTTGCTGGAATCTTTTATTATTTAGTCCAATGTTGTTATAGGTCCTTCCTCCTCTGTCTTTGTTGTTAAAACTTTGTCCTCTTTGACCACGACCTCTTCCACGAAATGTTTGTGACATTTCTTTTTTCTTTTCCTTATTTTCTTGTAGCATCAACTTCAATAGGAGTGCTTGATCAAGAGACTTTGATGATGATTTTTTGTTTATTCGTTATTCATGAATCTCCAGTGAAGCTAGTAGTTCATCGATTATCATAGAATCGAGATCTTTTGATTCTTCAATAGCCACAAATACATGATCAAATTTAGAAGTTAAGGATCAAAGGATTTTTTTGATTAACTGAATATCTTCTATCTTTTCTCTATTGCATTTGATTTTATTCACCAGAGTCAAAATTTTGGTAGAGAATTCAAAAATTGACTCGTTCTCGTGCATCTCTAGTAATTCGAACTTAGTTTTTAGTATTTGAAGACGAATTCTCTTTGTTTTCTCAATGCCGCAAAATGAAGTTCGAGGACTTCCGATGCCTCTTTGGCAATTGTTATTGAGGAGATTTTTTCAAAATTGGCTTCATCAAGGGCCTGGTAAATCAGGTGCAATGCTTTTTTGTCATTTTTTCTTGTTTCTCTGAGTGTTGCCTTCACCATCTCACTTAAAGCCTCTTCTCTAGCTTTGGAGGCTAGTTCTGAATAACCTTATTCAACAATCTCCCATAAATCTTGTGACACAATCAGTACTTTCATTTAAATACTCCAGTTCTCATAATTTTTTTTTGCCTAACCGCGAAAGCTGAGGTTGAAAGAAATTACTTGAACTTGCTATATTTCACTTGGCAGGTACTTAAGTGAATAATTTTAAATTTTTAGGGGCTACTATGAAATTAGGCCAAACTTTGGGTGCCTATCTGTAATTAGGCCAAATTTTTGTGGCCAATTTGTAATTAAGCCAACCTTTGGGGGTCGATATGCAATTAGGCCAAACTCTAGGGACCAATTTGTAATTTCAACAACTTGTATCATCACGTCACTTCATCTTCTCTGATAAAAAACAGCTACAGATCTATGGAGCATTAAACCTTCGTTTTTGACGCCGTTCGTGGCGTTGGACTCGTATCGTTGAAACAAATCTTCTCGTGGACCACTGTAGCAAGCACAACCTAATATTTTTATTTATACTATAAAGATGAAGCATTTATATATTTACAAGCACAACCCAATACTTATATTTATATTAATCAAATGAAGCATCAAGAAGGTTGAATATTCTTTCCCGTTGATCATCAATGGTGAACCATTGTAGCAAACACGACGTACGTAGCTTTGACTCCCAACTGTGTTTCTTGATCCTTCTTCAACCTTCTATGGTTGAATCTTCAAATGCTTCATCCCTAAGTTTTTCATGGCTACTCCGTCTCAATCCTGGAGGCTTCTTAAGCTTGGGTCAAGTTTACACTTTCAACAATATACACACAAGGATTCATGAATTCTCCACATCCACCCATGAGCATAACACCCAAGTATTTAGCTATTTTTAAAAAACCAAAAAAAAACCCAGATTTTATATTTTCAAAATTACACATAGACAAGTGTGTACATATATCTATACATATATACAATATAGCCACACCCCATCATCTCATGTATCTCTATCCTAAAGCAGATATACCGCCAATTTGAACATAAAAGTTTAGGGTGCATCCACGTGTATACATATGCATTAATATTTTATACGAAACAATAGTGCTTCTCCAAATGGGTATTTGTCAATTCATATACATATATAAATCAACATACGTGAGTTAATCCCTCGCTCCATGAAACTATATGGATAGGCAAGCATCAAAGAACAAATAAAGGATAATCCATCACCCTACCTCGCAACGGGTCACTAGAAACTTGCTGAAGAGCATGATCACCAACTCTTCCTTCTTTTGCTCCATACCGTTTTCATGGGTCTCCCTCCACTACATCCCTCGGCTGCCTTCCTCTAAAAGAAGCACCAAACTCTCTCTCTCTCTCTCTCTCTCTATATATATATATATATCTTTTATAACTTTAAACCCTAATATATTTATCTACAAAAATTACAAGCACGCCCTCAAAACATAAAACTATGATAAGTATTTTAAACATTATATAAGAATTTACAGATAATAAAATTATAATTTAAGAAAAAAATTCAGGGTTTTACAAGTCAACCTAGGGTTTTAAAAGGTGGTTTTGAGGAGATGGTTTGGACTAGGGTTTGGACCTAGTGGTTTTGAAAGGTGGTTTTATGCACAAAACCTGAAATGATATTTTGAAAATCATTTTTTTTAAAACCACTCAGGCAAGTATAGGGTTCATATGTTGGATTTGTGGAAACCACTCCAAAAAAGGGTTGTCTTAGAACCATTTCAACCAAAAACTTGAGAGATTAAAATATTGAAAATCGATGTGAAACTTGTTCTTAATTAAAAAAATCATTTAGATTGTTTTGAAAACCACTTTTGGGGTATTAAAATCACTTTAAAGAATAAGGATTCATATGGTCAATTAGAAGGAAATCACTCAAAAGAGTACTTCATGAGACCATTCCAACCACAATATTCAAGATAGCAAAACATTGAGAACCTCCCCTAAGGGAGAGTTGTTTTGAAAATCAATGAAAACCTTTCTTAGAGAGGGGGTTTGGAGGACCATTTTTATGCAACTCAAGAGAATAGAAATGCAATGATGCAGAGTAAGGGTTAGATTTTTAGGAGGAGTTTCCTAAGGCATGATATTCTAAAGTTCTAGGCTTGAACTTCAAGAAACTCCAACTTAGAGGCCTTTTTAGAAAGTCATTCTAACATGGACTTTGTAGAACTATTGAAAATGGAACCGTTGGTGATTTTGAAAAAGGTTTTCAAGTATAGAAAATGAAGCCAAGGCAAGCAATACATGAACAATATAACATTTATATGCCAAGGGTCATGAAGCATATAAGGTTAAATGCTACACCACATTGCAAGGGGTTCTATGGCCATACTATGTTCAAGTAGGTCTATGAGGGATCCCCCAACCGGTGGTTCTCATAAGCTTTCCTCTAAGCATGGCCTAAAAACTCTCTTGTTCCAAGCATGAAAGAAAGGGACGCAGAAGATGGAGGTTAAAATAGAAAAAACTCAAGAGAGCTTAGAAGAAGAAGAGATAGAGTGGAAGAGACATAAATATAAAGAGAAACCTCACCTTGGTCTTCAATCCACCATTGTTAAGTAGCCTTGAGCTTGAATGGTCTTAAATGGACTTGAGAAGACTTAAATTGGGTTGAAGCTTTAAAAAAATTAGGGTTTTCTTGAATTTTGGAGTTCTGGATTAACTTTGGCAAAGCTTTACTACTATTTTCGAGTCTCAATTATACAGGAAAGGAGGCCTATATTTATAGGTAAATTTTTGGGAACAGGCACATATGCTACATGCTCCTGGCCAAAATTAAGCTAGGCATATAAAACATATGCGCCTGTACTAGGCCATTGTTTGAGTGCCATGTGGCACTCCTTGTACTACCCCAACTTGGGCTGCAAGGCAAGTTTTGTCCGATCTGATCATTTTCTGAGCACATATAGCACACACTCTACTGTCGGGAACATTTATGTTGACTTTGTCTTGAAATCCTTGCAATCAAAAAAAAATTTAGAAAAATTGATTGCGCTCACAACGGTCCCTCGCTATTTCTCATGAACCAAGAGCCCTTGGGGAGCTCCAAAGCATTTTGGATGACGGAGATATTTCATTGGGTAGTGTGCATGAAAATAAACTTTTCGGCACGTTTGTGAGACGCTCTGAGAGTTTTTGAAAATGACAATTTTTCCACCATATGATCGTGGCCTCTAGGAAACGAACCGTACCGATGGGAAGTCCCTTGGACAAACTTCAAGAAATTTCCTAATTTATGCATTTCTCAAGTCATTTGATGGTACATTTTAATTAGAGAATTAAAGAAACAAGTCAACCCTGGCGGAGCGTCTATGAGACGCTCCAAAGGTTTTTTAAAGTGGTAACTTTCAGGCCACACGATCAAATGTTTCAGGCAACGATCTTTTCAATCGAGCCGTATTGATAGAAAGACCAATGGAAAGGCTTTTGGGAATTCCTTGATTTACACATTTTTCAAGTCATTTGACAATGCATTTTAATCAGGGAATTTAAAAAAAAGTAAACCCTGACAGAGCATCTGGGAGACGCTCTGGGAATCTTTTATTGACTTAAAGGTGTTTCAAGTCAAAGGACTCACTTGGAAATGGATGGGGATGTTTAGCGGAGCATCCCGATGAATACCGATTTGGTACCTAGAGCCGATGTGATTTAGGAAATCCCTAGGTCACTAAGGGTAAAATGGTCATTTTATTCAGAACTTGCTGGAATGGGGCCATGATGGACATGAGTGGCATACCGAACATGTTGGACTGTCTAGAGACAGTTTAAGAAGGTGGCCTTACCGTCTTGAGGGAGTGGTGCTTTCTCGAAGGACGTGTTAGGTTGGATGGACTTATTGTCTCAAGGAGTTTGTGCTTTCTCACAAGACATACCATCCTGCCTAATGGGCAGTTTGGTCATTTTTTATCGAGATGAGCTAGTAGGCATCAGTGTTAACCTGAGTTTACGAGTGTTTTCGTCACTCCTACGGTTATGATGGGTTGATTTCCAAAGGTATCTTATCATTTGGTAAGCGTGTCATAGCCAAGAGGCACTTTTGGTCCTGTGACACTAGGTTGTTTAGCAGCTTACCCGTGTCGACCTGGTGAATGGTCTTGTCACTCCAGTGGGTTAAAGGTTTGTAAGTGTTTCCATCACTCCGACAGGGTGGTGTCACCTGTAGAGACCTCCTAATCTTAAGAAACTTACATGATGCCATGGGGCATTACAGACATTCTACATTGGCGGACTAGCAGGCACCAAAGTGAACCGTTTAAAGTTTATGAGTGTTTCTGTTACTCCGACGGTAGTGATTGGTTTTGGAGGTCGCCCAGTTTCTGAAAACTGCTTGGAGTGCTTAAGGACATTTTGGTTTTCTGGCTTTAATTAGGCCTTACGAGCCTGGGAAGCGACCAATTGATTGGATGATTACACTCAAAAAGTGCAATTACAACACCTTAACAGTTTTAGGGCATTTGAACGGTTCTCTAGGCATTCGAATGCTAATGTTCATCAATTTAAAATTTATAGAGACCTGTTTTTGCGTTAATGATAGGTTTGAAGTGTGTTAGAAATGCATCCAAACTCCCTTCAAATGCCTGACGGTGCTTTGTAAATTTTTAGCTTATTTAAGGCTGTTTTTTGGCCGAAAATTAGACTCTTACTTTTTGCTTAGTTTTTAGCGTAGATTTCTTTGTATCTAGGAGTAGTGTAGAGATAGAAACTTTATTTTCTTGTATGTTTCTTAGCTTCCTTTTATTTTTCATGTAACCAAACACAAGATTTACGTTAATGTAATGTAAGATCTTCATTTCTTTATGCTTTCTTCCATGGAATCTAATAGCTAATTGTCTACTTGAATGCAATTGTGAAGATTTACCAAGGAATTCAAAGATTTCAATGGAGGTATGTAGAATGCAATGATTTATCTTATGATTTCTCTAAATTCATCTTAATTTAGTTGTAGGACTATAGAAAACTTAGATTCATAATCACTATTGAAAATTTCTATACACAATTCTCAAATTAATATAAGAATTACACAATTGATGGTTTACTTCTTTGATTCTTTGAATTGATACAAATCTATACTCTATTAAGTGCGAATTTATAGTTTTATGGTCAAAATCTTTCAAATCAAGGATCTGTAGAGTGATCCTTGATCTAATCTATATAATCCTCTATTAAATTGCTTGTAGTAATTGGTAGATTGAATCAATTGTATCTAAGCCCATTTTTAATTGCATCATAATATAGTCACTGTCTAGAGACAATTTGAGAAAGTGGCCTCACTTTCTCGAGGGAGTGGTGCTTTCTCGAAGGACATGTTGGGTTGGATGGTCTTACCATCTTGAGGAGTTTGTACTTTCTCGCAAGACGTGCCATCATACCCAAAGGACAGTTTGGTCATATTTCACCAAGACAGACTAGCAAGCGTTGGTGTTGACCTAGGTTTACGAGTGTTTTCTTCACTCCAATGGTTATGATGAGTTGATTTCCAAAGGTATCTCGTTATTCGGTAAACGTGCCATAGCCAAGAGGCATTGTCGACCTTGTGACACTAGGTTGTTTAGCAGCGTACCCATGTAGACTTGGTGAGTGTTCTCATCACTCCAACGAGTTAAAGGTTTGTGAGTGTTTTCGTCACTTCAACAAGGTGGTGTTAGTTCTAGAGGCCGCCTAATCTCAGGGAACTTACCTGATGCGAAGGGGTATAACGAACATTCTACATTGGCGGGCTAGTAGGCACCATAAATGAACCGTTTAAAGTTTGTAAGTGTTTTCGTCACTCCGACGATGGTGATTCATTTTGGAGGTCACCCGATCTTTGAAAACTATCTGGAGTGCTTAAGGACATTTTGGTTTTTTGGCTTCAATTAGGCCATACGGGCCTAGGAAGCGACCAATTGACTGGATGACTGCACTCCAAAAGTGCAATTTTAACACCTTAATTTGTCCTTTGTTAGCCTTAGTTTATGAGTTTATATGCTTCTTTAATTAGATTTTAGTATTAGTTAAGTTTATTTTGATTTGTATAGTTTTTGAGCTTAAATTGAAGGACTTGGGACACAATTCGGGCAAAAGTTTCAAGAGGATACTATCAAAGTATAAGCTATGGTATAACCTGCTGAAGCTCACAGAGCTGAAACTTTGAAATGCCATATCTCTCAAACTAGAAAGCCAACCTGGGTCCATAATATATCGATTTTATGTAATTTTTTTAGAGGAGTTCAAATATATCCATTAAAAGGGCATTAGAATGCATTTTAATACCATTCTAATGGCCATCTCACAGTCTTAAGGTATTTGAACGGTTCTCTCAGTGTTCAAACGCTAATGTTCATCGATTCAAAAATTACAGAAACCTGTTTTTAGATTAGTGATAGGTTTGAAGTGCGTTAGAAAGGCGTTCAGACGCCCTTCAAATGCCTGACGATGCTCTGTTAATTTTTAGGTTATTTAAGGCTGTTTTTTGGCTAAAAATTAGACTCTCGCTCACTTTTTTCTTAATTTTTAGCTTAGATTTCTTTGTATCTAGGAGTAGTGTAGAGATAGAAACTTTGTTTTCTTGTATTTTCCTTAGCTTTCTTTTTTTTTTTTTTCATGTAACCAAATACTAGATTTACTTCAATGTAATGCAAGATCTTCATTTCTTTATACTTTCTTCTATGGAATCTAGTAGCTAATCTTTTACTTGAATGCAATTGTGAAGATCTACTAAGGAATTCAAGGATGTCAATGGAGGTATCTAGAATGCAATGATTTATCCTATGATTTCTCTAAATTCATTTTATTTAGGTTGTAGGTATATAAAAAAAACTTAGATTTATAATCATTGTTGAAAATTTCTATGCACAATTCTCAAATTAGTATAGGAATTGCACAATTGATGGTTTGCTTCTTTGATTCTTTGAATTGGTACAAATCTATACTCTGTTAAGTGCGAATTCATAATTTTATAATCAAAATCTTCCGAATTAACAATCTATAGAGTGATTCTTGATCTGAGCTATACAATCTTCTATTGAATTTCTTGTAAGAATTGGTAGATTGAATCAATTGTATCCAAACCTCTTTTTAATTGCATGTTAATATAGTCATTAATTGTTTTGATTGGAATCGATTTAATTGCTTTGCTTTAGTTGTTAATTATTGGATTGTAGTTTGGAAAGTTAGTTTTGGTTTAACAGTGTTGTGACGTATTACTAGAAGATAGGTTTGGACTAGAGATTACCGAACGGACAAAAATAAGGTGCTTACAGGGCCAATATACTATATCAGTATATTGTATCCTAAATAGCAAAAAATCTATAGAGTGTAGATAAAATTTTCAAAACTTTAAGTGGCCGTGAACCCACCCACCCCCTCCATCCGCCATTGATCCTAATCACGTGGATGGTCTGTTAATTGTAGGGTATACTATCCCATTTATCACAACTCGACAATATTTTTCAACTTATCATCGAATCTACTCAAGCTCATCACTACTCGGACATAACTTGTTCAATAACTATTGATCTTAAAATTATGTTTGAGGCAGACTTGTTTAGTTATTAATGAACTCGAATGAGCTTTTAATACAATCAATTGCAAAGCTATTTATGCACAACTTGATTTATTTATAGAGTGGAAGATTTAGAATTTGAATCATCTCCGTTCTATGAATAGAATCTAATGTGGAGTTGATCTTCACTAATGCAAAGAATAAATGTATTGGATGAAACCACCTTAACTTAAGTTTCTGTAATTGATTATACGATGTTGCTTTGCAATAAAAAATTTTAATCCTTTAATGAATTTTTTCTTAGTAACGGGGAGAGAGAGAGACTTTTCTTGGAGTTGGTGTTTACCAGATCTTGAAACCCTAGCTCTTTTTGAAAAGAAATCCAACATTCACTTCAACAATCGGGTTCTGCCATTGCAAGAACTAATTCGGAATCAACCACGAGAGCGTCCGTATAAAGTGAAGTTTGGAAGAACAATCATTATCAAAATCATTATCTCTCTTTCTTTTTCCTTTTTTTTTATTTTTTTTATTTTTTGTGAATTTAAATTTTTGCGAACTCAAAAAACAGTGATTTTATAATTTTTGTAACTAGTCTTGTTCTAATCATGATTGCTTTAGCTTTGTTAAAAAAAACTTACATCTAGTGATAGCAAGGCATTGACAGATGGAGGGTGTTGTGCGAATACTGTGCAAGAAAACAAAAAAATTCCTTTTGTATGTGTTGTTAACTTGCTGGTTCTGGACTCCTGGTACTGGAAAAAAATAATAATAAATTAATATGATTTGTATATTTGTTGTCTTATCTTTCCTCTTGATTGGCATACTCGATCCAGTGCGTTGCTGCCACTACATAAGATAAACAAGTGTTATATTGAGGACAAAGAGGACCGATGAAAACTAAAGGTAAGCATTGAAAATATTTAATGATTTTACTGATTTTGTTTTTAAAAAAATTCAGTGAGGTGGCTTCAACTAGTACTTTTATTTTCTTATCAACTCCATAATAGATGGAATGGAGATCTCTATTCTTTCTAGAGATCTCTATTACATCCACATAATGGAGATAATCCTAATTTAAAATGAATTTAGATGCTTGTATGGCTGGCATTCTTGGATGGTAGTGATCAACAAATACTAAAAAGATTTGTCAACAATCTTAATTATACTACCTGCATAAATATATCTGTACTATATATTATAATAATAGGTTATGAGATTTTTAAGCCTTAAACTCCTAATCCAAATTTTACAAATTTTTTTATTTTTGTAATATTAAAAAGCACATGTTGCAATTTGGTTGCAATTTGATTGGTTAGCCTAAACAAATTTCCTAATAGAATTATAGGTAGTATATTGATGAGACATTCAATTCCTACTATACCTTTCCTAAATCACTCCCTTAAAATTTGTGAAAATTAAATTTTTGGTAATATTAACATAATATTGTTACAATTTGATTAGTTAAAATATATAATTTTTATCATACTTTCTTAAAATCTTACATTTCTTTCAAAATTGAATCTATATATTTCATAAAGTCACTCCATTAATTTTTTGAAAATTAATTTTTGATAATATTAACATAACACTTCTTACATTAACAATAAGTTTTGACATATTGTTATGTGATTCGGACTAACATAATGTGTATTTATAGCTATTTATTTATAGTAATACTTTGTTGGGTCTTTAATGTTGAAAAAGCCAACATAATTTTTTTAGTTTTTTAAAATTTTAAATTACTAATATCACATGTGCCTTAATAGTACAGGTTTAACCATAAAATATAGAAACCTCTATTTTTTCACGATTAATAAATTTTAGTAAAATCTAATATTATTTTGAAAAGTTTTACATAAAATTCAAAATATTAGAATTCTTATATTTATATTCCCTTAGCCAATTCTCTTGTAATTTTGGAAAGTCCTTCGTTTGATTCAAAACTATGGAATTTGTTATTCACATCCCTTTAACCTTTTTTTTTTTTTTTTTTTTTTTTTTGTTTTAGAAGAACAAAACTATCTATAGTATATATTGTAGCAATTGGTTGTTGAGTGAATTTCTAAAAATTTTAAGAATAACATTACATATCCCATAATAGTATTGGTCTAACTATAAAATAGTTTACCTTCTATTCATTATTAGTAAATGTTTACAAAAACTCAAGTAATATAGGTAAATCAAATCTCCCTAACTTAAAATTTTAAAATCTTTTTTTTTTAAGGTAACTTATCAGCTTTTAGTAGTTATATGTGCTTTGTAAAATGTATTTAACAAGTAAATCATCTAAAATGTGTAACATATATATATCAATATAGTCCCTTAGCAAGATTTTAAGGTCAAAAAGTTACTTTAGAATGTCACAATAAAACTTAGTTTCTTATTGTAAGTTAAGGTTTTTTTTTTTTATTTATTGCAATCTGAAATTTCGTATTCCTTATATTCACGAATAACCATTACCTATGTGAGTGCAATATGCAATGCAAGCAATCAATCACACAATAATAAAGAGACACAACTATATATCGTGGAAACCCAAACTCGGAAAAAAATCGCATCCGGCAAGCCAAGCACTAAGTTGAGCAGTTTACACAAGTACAACTTACAACTCTTGAAAATGGAACTCCACAATTGTCGTTCGAATCCCCTCGAACTCCGGTCTAAGCTTACTTGCTCGACTCCTCGAGTTTCTACTCTCCGCGCTTCGACTTCAACACCGAATCTCCACGACATTCTTCGTCTTCAGAATCCTCTCAAGATGATCTTGATATGATTCACTTCAGTTTAGAATCAATAGTGAAGAAACAATGTACGCTCAGATAATCATCAAGATCTTCTTTGTATGTTTTTTATATTTCTTTCACAAGTCCAGAGTTCCATCTAATAATTAATTCTCTTGACTCTTATAGCATCCCTAGGATCACTAAGATGGTAGGCTAGAACTACATCTAGATTGGCTGAAAAGATCTGGCTAAAGAGTCCTCAAAAATTAACTTACTTTAATGAAAGAGTGTTTCAATTCGAACAAAATTTTTTCGTATCGTCCGAACAGGCTTCACTTCAGGCATGATCTCTACATATTCAGATTGTTCTCAAAAAGATATATGGAATCCATATATTATAGAGCTTGAACGGACACCTGAGCACATATATATGACCTTCTAAAGTTTTAGCTCTACATGCTTTAAAGGGTTGTACTGTAGCTTAGACTGCATATACTCTGGCAACTTTACTTGAATCTTAGACTTTTCAACTCAAATACAACTTGAAATAAGATTACAAGTAAAGTGTCTTTGTCCACAAAATTAGCCAATACTAAAAACCTAACAATCTCTCCCTTTGGCAATTCCATGACAAAACTTTAACACCAGAACAAACTCATTACAAATTTCATCTCAAGAACTTAAATCAACGAAAAATAACAGGAAGAATGCAAAGTTGTTGAAGATGTAGCTGTACATCCATAAGCAATTAAACCATGTGAAAAGAAAGTGGTGACAAAATATATATATATATATAATTCATAAACAATCAAACCATGTGAAAAATGAGTGATGAAATATATATATATATATAAACTAGTAATTATATCCACAAGCAATATCACTTTCTCCCCCTCAAATCGACCCCTTAAGTTAACACAAATAACATAAGTAAACATATTTAATCTCATATCCCCGACCAATAATAAACATAAAATAACCAAGTATAAAATCAACACATGTCCGATATCAAGAGATGGTTATGTGAGATATAGACCTAGCTCATCTTGATCACAAAAGCAATATACACTCAGGCAATATGAACTATAGTAACTGGTCAAAAGATGACAAATTTCCTGAATGTGTAGTGGTGTTATTGTGAATATCAAACCTTGATCAACCTATCGTTTAAATCCAATTAGTGATCTATATAGCTACACCACGTTTGTAAGATAAAGTAATGCATAATCTAGAGAGCACATATGTTATAACCTATAATTAAGTTGACTTTGAGCTATGCTCCCCCTCATTATATGCCTACTTTGAAGCTTATTACTTTTCTAGCAATCATGTGGTAGCTTGCACGCTATTTGAACATGGTAGTCCTAACTATCGACTTGATGCATCTTGCATCATTAAATACATGTCCGATAGTGACTTTCAAACATATTCATAGGTAGCCCTTTCCATTATGCACAAGCTTTTAATATTTTTTAATAGAGGGGACCAACACATATTCAGGCATACCGCATATGTTCAAACTAGAAAATAATTTACATTAACCACAAGAAAGGTACATAGATTTATTTGATCACTCATTCAGACAAACAACTAGTTAAATCAAGCTGATATGTGCAAAATATTGACTCAAGGTTAATTCCCATGTTGATTTTGATGATAACTAAACCTTGTGTTATTTTACTAATGCATTTACTTAATGTGCAGATTAATAAAGATTATAATTTAGACTTAAAAGTTTGACTTTAAGTCTAATACATGTCAGAGTGAATGCACAACATGCTAAGATCTAACAATGTACTCCAAGAGTCATGTAATGTACCAAACTGAGCAATAACACCTATTCTAACTTCAAACAAATGATTTGCATTAGAAGAGATTGATGATGTTCAAATAAAGATTTCATCAAGTATGCATAGACTGAATAAAGATGACTTGAATTCGAATAGATTGAAGGTGTCCAAATAAAGACTTCATCAAAGTGTGCAAAGATCAGTTGAAGATCATTTGATTGAGAAAAGATTGAAGATGTTTGAGAAGAGAATTCATCGCAATTGCATAATCTCTACAAAGAATCTAAGTAAAGATTTCATCTGGGATGTAAAGACTCAATGAAGATGATATGTACTTAGAGAAAATGAAAGTGTTCAAGAATAGACTTCATTAAACTTATATAAGTCTCATTGAAGTGATCCCAATGAAAGAAAGAGCTGGGCAACGAAAGAGAAAGCTCGGCAACGAAAGAAAGAGCTCGGCAATGAAAGAGAAAGCTCAGCAACCAAAAAAAAAAAAAAAAAGAGCTCAACAAGAATGGAGTGAAGTACTGACAGTAAGGAAACCAAGAAAAGATTATTATCAAATGATGAATTCAATCCAAGCTGAATAGAGAAATACCCTGGTGAATTGAAGACTTTGATTGATCATCATACCCCAAAGAAAAGACTTCTTGAAGATCTTATGGTAGTGCTGAAGCTGAACTTGATCATGGGAAGACAGAAGTAAGATTTCTGGGTAATGTGTCGACACATTAAAATGAAGAATTGACACATGAAGACAGAAGCCAAAAATTTGAAGACAGAATGATCAAGTGTCGACACATCAACTCCATGTGTCGACACATGAACACAGTGGATAACATCTGAAAAATGCAGACCAGATGTGTCGACACATGAAACCAAGTGTCGATACTTGGGAGATAACGACTAGTTTTTCTATAACTGACTAGAGTTGCATTAAATGAGCCCCAACAACCTCCAATAGATGAAATCAATACAAGGGTTTATATACAAGCTTCCAACTATATTTAAAGAGAAGAGAAATAAGAAACACAAGTACCACTGACTGATCAAACTAAAAATCTAAACATTGTTCTTGTCTTCATTAAAGTGAGCTTTTATTTGTCTATCCACTCTTGATAGAGAGTTTGTATTTCGTTTGTGCATCTTTATACACCTGTAAGTGAGAGTTTGAGAGTTCTCTTATTGAACAAAAAGTCTTGTAAATTTGAGTGAATCTTGGACAAAATCACTTAGTAGGTGGAAGAACTTGGGAAGAAATTCTTGTGTAAAAGTGAGCTGAGCACTT
Source organism: Euryodendron excelsum (assembly GCA_033060915.1). Classification (NCBI taxonomy): domain Eukaryota; kingdom Viridiplantae; phylum Streptophyta; class Magnoliopsida; order Ericales; family Pentaphylacaceae; genus Euryodendron; species Euryodendron excelsum. Next base: position 38,280,506 of record CM065383.1, on the reverse strand, counting down.
GGTAAATCAGCATCCATTTTATAATTGGAGATTGCATAGTGGAGGAAGACTTCAAGGAGATCTTGGGGTAAGAACGTAGACCACGAATTATGGTTGAACCTCGGTAATTCTTGGTGTGCTTTTTATTGCTCTGTTTTTCATTTCTCTTTTGATTACATTGCATTATATATAAATTGATCACTGTTATATTGATTAAATTAATTTTAATTAATTTTAGAAAACCCAATTCACCCCCCTCCCCCCTCTTGGGTTGCCTTTGGGGCCAACAATTGGTATCAGAGCTTATATTCTTGTTTTAGGCTTAACATCGAGGAATAGATCTATGGTAACCAATTTTGAAAGCTCTCTCGGTGAGGGTCAGTACACAAATGGACCACCTATATTCAATGGCACTAATTGCAACTATTGGAAGAATAGAATGAGAATCTATATTAAATCGGTAGATTATGAATTATGGAGACTCATAGTAAATGGTTCCAAAACTCCTACAACCAGAGTAGAAAGCA